>JAQFYE010003459.1:0-15271 GCA_034694305.1 Protaphorura glebata
GGGTTCGGTTCCAGGTCTGAACCGAACCGAAATTTTCGGTTCGGTTCGGCCAGAAAACCGAACCGATCGGAGCCCTAAAGGACCAACATTTATACAAACTACTCACCTGCATTCGAGGGGCCAGACTTGTGGTCAACACCATTTCGATGACACGCACACGCCACGTTTCCTGACAACCCCAAATAATTATAAAAATAATTTCAAATACGGCGTAATTTGAAAGCTGCGGACCCGAGATTTCCAAATCTGCAACTCCCATAGCTCTGCACGTCAACCTTTACCTCCGCAATCTGTGGTCAAAAGTCAAACAACGAATTTGGGCTTCTGGACAATTCATAACCCGAAAGAGTTTCTGACATCAATAAGTTCTGGATCAATATTTTGAAAATTTTAGCCTTATTTCCGGAGAGGGGTTGCGATCCTTTCTGGATACCCCTTAGAACACTGGTTAGAACCACAAAATATTGGAAAATGAACTATCGAAGAATATTAACATTAGAAATACCCTCGTCGTCTCATCATTGTACACCGAAGTGAAGGTGTACCTTACAAGATTTAACTCCATTTTCATTTCCACATTCTAATTTTTGAAAACATAGCCAACTGTGTTTACATACGAATTCCGTGTATCGGCTCCAAACAATCTTTGAGTACAATAACGAATGAACCAATTATTTATACAGTCGCATGTCGGTAGTACCAGTACCGCCTTGATTACCTTTTGTTTATTTATAGTGAGTGTCATTTGCCCCCGATCGGAAATATACAGAAAGTTGGGGCACGGACGAACAACCGTGAATACTATACACATGAAAATCATTGGCTTCAAAGAAAGTCAAGTCTTCCGGCTTGCATCATTGGTTCGAATGAAGAAACTCAAAGAAACCCAATGATGAACTGGAATAATACGTTCAAACCACATCTTATGTTACCCGATTCCGAATCCCACCGGGACTATGAAAATGAAAATGGTCATACGTCTGGGTATTACAGTGAAAATAATGGATTTGAGAGCAATTCTAGGTAATTACAATACAGCAACAGTGACAAGTCTAGGATTTTTTGGCACGCAGGCACAAGTAGATTTATGCGGACGCCCGCCGCTTGCGGCGGTCCCCGCAGAGCGGCCGCCGGAGGCCAAAATCTTTGTTCGGCCTTTTGTAACATAATGTTGCATGTAAAACGGACTTCTAACACCAAATATTTAGTAAAATGACGACTAATTTTCGTCATGTAGGCACAGGCACAAAATTACACGTAGGCACGGGTCTACTTGTGCCTGTTCCTAGACTCGCCACTGTACAGCAAGCAAGTTGCATTCTTTGACATTTGAGAGTTTCAACTTACAATTAGTTTATGCTTTCGCCAATTTTATGATGAATTACAACTTTTAGGAATGGAAGTGATGATAGCTATGGAGAGAAACCAAACCAGAATACTTATGAGCTCAATCACAATGTTAGTGAGAAATACTCGCATCTCAGACCAAAGAGCAATCGTACAAACTATGGAAGTACTGGCAAATTGTATACAAATACGAATGAAAATGGACTAGTGCAATTCGAACGAAATCAGCATGAGCGACACTCTGAGCAGATGTCCATGTCATCACACTACGATAGATACTCTAATGCGAAAACATACGATCGTCACTGTTCAGGTGATGGCGTTTCGGGGTATGGCAACAATTCAAACCAGCATACATTTGCGACGAATTATTTTGAGGCTACTAATTCCCAGTACAAATCGTCACTTCAAAATTCAAACAGAAATCCGCCACCTCCTCCAGCAATGAGAAGTTCATTTCAAGTCGGAGCTGATGGACCACAGGCGGAAGTTTACAACAAGGAGCTTCAAAAGCAGGTGAATGCGCGAGTGAGTACTGTTCGCGCGGTCAACAGTAGAACATCGGGTATATACTTTAAAATGTTCGACCGAATCGTCCTTAATCGGCTGGCCAGATATTCGGTTCAATAGTAATCCTCTAAGCTCAGAAATACCGTACCGAATATTTGATTTAACTCCACCCCGTCGCTCTCTTTCTTGTTTGCGGAGACCGAATAATCGCTCTAATACTTCCATCTTGAAATCCGTTCAATTTCTCGTTTGGTGTTGGTGTGATAAGTGTGTATAACAGTATGGTCTTTATAAAACAGGAAAAGGAAAACTGGTTGGCCGAATTAGATCAACAGCGAGAACAGGATAGAAACCGGAAGCAAATGGAAAAGGACGACAAAAGGCCACGGTAAGATATTTTTTGAGTTTTCATTTTGCCAACAATATAGACGCTTTTAATTTTTTTTCGAGATTTTTAGTTCTTGAGTTTGGAAGTACGTTTAAGTTATCATTCATGCTCAACTCAATTTTGTAACAGCTGGGGTGACAAAGGCATTGGAGTTGGTCATTTTTGGGAGCCATCATCGCCAACTTCTCATCTACCCACAACTCCTCGTGACGACAGTAGTCTACATTCTCCAGCTTGGCTTGAAAAAAGCATAAATACTGTCCATTATGCACAACAGAGTCAATCACAATCGACTCAGTTTTTTAACGATCCAAATGCACGCGGCGACATTCGCTATGACAGTCAATTCGACCTGAAAGGCATCGGCGGTAATCTGGAATTGGATCAACTCCCTGGGGAAAGGTATACTCCGGAGTTTAGTTGCTTCAATGTTGTTTTTAAGATCTATTCTGTTTTTAGTGTTTGTTTCAGTATTTGCTGTAGTTCCATTGCAGTTGAAAGTTGCATTCTTATGTGCCGGGTGGTTCACAACCGATTACCGTATAACCAGTATAAGATTATCCTAAAGTTCTGATATACCTAAGCACATTTTGCAAAGACTTGTGAACCCACAGTTATTTGTCGTGAAAATCCACAGCACGAGAGAGGATAGATCAGTGGGACAAAAGAATTGCCTAGCATCATCATCTGCCTAACATTTCTGCGAGCGATACGATATATGGTACCGATATTCACTATATTTCGCTTATATCCGACACGAGTTTCGTTAAAAGTCTTCAAAGAACGTATTTCTCGCATTTTGGTCTGTCTTTCTAGGACAGGGCATTAAGGGTAATGGACCACTCAGTACAAATTATTTTAGCCACAGTCATATTTTCTTTATAAAATGATGCAGGTCATGTCAGGTCAGATAGACAACGCAAGCTAGAAAATTACAACGAAAGTAACCCGCGGCTTTCTTGACCCCAAAGTAGAGGCACTCAAAGCACAACTGCTTCGCATGTGAGAAGTACTTGATTTTGGATAGCTTTAAAGTGGTTATAAAAGGGCTTTCATCTGCGCAATGCTTTCACCATACAATGCATAATATAATAGTTATATTCTCCTTTCACCCTTTTCAGATATTTTGAATTTCTATTGCATTCTCGCGTGAGGAATTCTTAAAGTATTCTCTAGAAACGAATCCGAGCGAGCGATAATCCGTTCTTAGCGTGTCTCAAATAAGAACAATCTGACAACCGACAGGTGAAAGCGAAAAAAAGTCAGATTGCATGATTTGTCCGTGCCTTACTTTGAAACATGGTTTTCCACGAATTGAGTCGCATATTTATAGTCCTAGTTTATTGTATCCGCTAATATTGTCGTTGCTTAGAAGTCGGTCATTCCCATTTCCATGAGAATCAAACTGAAAGATCAATTTTTGGCAATGAAGTGTCCGCTAGGGCAGAAGAGTGGCACTTTTCAGCTTCATTTAGTGCTATCAAACGGGCGAAAGTCGAGAATGGGCGAAAGCCAAGAAGAGCTGATAATAAAAACTTCTATTCTTTCTATTTAGTGCTATCGGACTTTGTCATTTTAACCGAGATCGCGTGATATGAATTATAAAATTATTTAGAGTACGGCGAAATATTGAAATAGAGTAGTTATACTTAGTTTGTCGCTTTGCATCAAACCTTGCCTGCCTGTTTTAGTAGTGCTCAGAACAAAATTGCAATCTTACCTCCATCCAGCTGAAGCAGGAAGCTGCCAGACAAAATGAAAATATGTTTCATAAGTATTATTAGAATCCTAGGATGTCCATCCTCCCAATTCCTATCTTGTCTCACTCATTTTGATGTTTACTTTGTGTGAGCTATGGAGTTACGACTATCCACTGCAATCCACTTTTCTTTTATCGCAGAACCTTTCTCCGGGGTCAAAACGTGCCAATTGATCCAGAAGTCTTTGCAGAGAAAGAGAAAAAACGACAAGCTGCACTCGAACACCACGAAGCTATCCGAAAGCAGGTTAATTGAACCATTTATGCTGTAATCGAATGTAAATGTATGGGGATCTTATATGACTCGAGGTTTTCATATTTTACAAAATTAGATTGATGAGCGACAAATGAAAATAAAACAAGAGCGTCAGAAAAGAGAAGATGAAGAAATACGAGAAGAACAACGCATTGCAATGCAACGATTAAAAGAGTTACAACGTGTGGAGGCGGAAAAGAGAAACACACTCGCAAGAGAGCACCTTAGGGTGAGATATTTAAGTACCTATATGATTATAACTTAGCTGTCCCTGCCGATCAGGACACGGCGACAGAATTTGGGCCGCATAGTACATATGTACAGCTGCGGCTTTCTAGGAATAACCCTGATGGCTTTCAATTCGTCACTTGGCTTAGTTTCTTGCGGTGAAGTGTTTCACATTACACAAGTAACGTAGCGAAAAATGACAGTGAAAGTTTAAGGTGAAAGTTTACTTTCTCCACTAAAGACATGGAGAAAGTGTGCAGGAAATAACGACTTCGTAAATGTAAGCCGGACCAACGTTCCTTTCCTTCGTTGGCAAAAAATACTTGTCCTGTGAAAAACCATTACCTCAGAAAGTCAAACTATGTTTTGTTTCTATTTTACTTAAGGAAATAACGGATAATGCGCAACAGGAAAGGCTGGTTAATGATGTTCCTTCAGAATCGAGGAAGGAACTGTATGGTGGGGTTGACTCATTGACTGAACAAGACTTTTCAGCAACAATTTTACAAGAAACTGAAGATGGCAAATACGAGAATGAATTTACGGGGGAGAAAATGAAGAACAGCAGCTCGAAATCAAGACATATTACGGAAGAACAGAGAGAAAGTATTCCGAGAGAGATATCAGAGTCAGAAATTGTTCCTAATGAAATTAAAAACATGCAATTGAAGGAAAGAAGTCGAAGCTTAAGCACAAATCGGGAATTCGGAACTCAGACTGACTTGGAGAGACCTGGAAAATCCAAGCAGAGTGTAAATTATCGCTCCCAAAATTCTCTAGACACGTCGCCAAAGAAAAGTGTTTTGAAAAAAGAAAAGCCCAGGTGGGGTGCAAATCCTTCCAAAGCACAATATGTAAAACAATCCGAAAAAGATCCAGCATATCAGATTCGTCTGAGGAAAAGACTGGATAGAAAGCAACAACGGGAGAGAATTGTAAAGGAGATCGATGTTGGAACCAATTCCGATTCTGAGGACAGATCCGTTAACAAAAACCGAAATCCAAATAGGAACGGTCCTGTCCCGCCCCGAGCCCGAGGAACCAGAACAGAAATACCAGTTAGAGTACCATATAGCAAGAGCACACTTAGTAATAAAACTTTGGAACCTATGACATCTACCCCACAACCAGGGGCACGAAATCATCTTTCAAAAATTGAAGACGAACCCAAAATCGAACTATTATCAGCTCTGGCTATCGAATTCGACGGAGGAAGTATTTTGCCGACTAGTGAAGATGAGAGCGGAACTCGATTCTCGTCACCTTCCATTGAGAGTACTTCCTTCAATTGTAGTGTTGATTTAGCTAAATTGGAGAAAGTGAATGAGACCATTGGATCAGAAAGCTGTACGATTTCGTCACCTGAATACTTTGTTGTTTCTCCGCGCTCAAAGCCAAAATATAGGGTAAAAATATCAGGCCTGAAACCGGAAAAGAATGGGAAATGTTCTCCAAAATCACGGAGGACCAGGAAAACGGTAGAAGAACAATGTCTTCCATGTGAAGAACATTGTCTTCCCTGTGAACATGGTCTGGAATCGTGGGCAGAAAATACGACTCCTTGTGAACAAACTCATATTTTTACAAATCAAGATTTGAGAGGTCAAACTCAACCCCTGCGCACTAGTTCCCCACCTGTGCCCGCAGTGATGAGAAAAATAAGAGCTGGTATTATTCCTGACCCCGAGAATCGTGCTGAGGGCGTCCCGAGAATTTCTCTATCTTCACCTCGGAATCACTTACCGTCACCATTAGATAGGTGTACCGACGAACCGAAGCCGCAAGACTTCATTCGAAGTCGAACTTCAACTAGTCAAAATTCTCCGCAACCTCAAGAAGTGATTTCAGGTGGAGTAACTCAACGATCATTTAAGTCTAATGCGTCTTCAAGTGTCCAAGAGGTTGAAACAGGTCAAACTAAATCTTACAACCCCTATCTAAGGGTAACTGAGGCTCAAACTAGAATGGTTTCACCCAGACCCAGCACTAAGGGTAGTGAAATAGCCCAAAGAGAGCAATTTATTTCGTACATACTGAATAATCGAGAAGTCCAAGATCAACTTTCAGCAAGGGAGTCAGAACTATCAGAAATGGGGATAATAGAATTCAATTTACGGGTACCGAATGGCTGTAACTTCACGCTAGATAAGCCCAGACCTCGAATGGCTTCTGAGACTTCCAAACTTGAGACGGACGTATACACGGATCCCCTACTGTCTGAGAGGGAACGAGCAACTATTCGGTGGCTCTATTCCAGCGAAGATACACCGAAAAACGCACTTCTGACACATCTTTCCTATCTAAAACAGGTTTGTTTACGAACACGTAGTAGAGATGTACCGAATAGTATTTGGCCGAAACAGATTACCAATCAGTTTGCATACCTGTATGTCTGAATGCTTTGGAATATCGCGTCAAATCAAACGTAGCTTACCCACTCATGGTAACAATATCACCATGACAGTAGGTTATATTATTTAGTAAGGTGGCGATTACATATGGCCACAAACATCTGCAATCGTCTGCAATTAGTGCTGAAAATTGCAGGAATAATCACACATTGCAGCAATCGTCTGCAAATATCTGCAATGACTTTTGCGACTTCTGCCATACAATTTTAACTGTAACTGTTGGGATGAGACCTGTAATTGCTTCTGCTGATAAGAACCGGGCACTAATTTGCAGCAAATTTGTAGAATTCATTGCAGATGATTTGCAGATATCTTCTGTCATTTGGAATCGTCACTTAAGAGCAAGAATTTTGTATAACGGGAGATCGTGGACGAAGGATCCCAATACCTCCGGATCACCTGAGTGCTATGCGCAAGCGTCCGATTGATCCTCTATAAGACAGTGCTGTTGCACAATACTTTTCGAATATTCGAATGTATTATTTTATGGCAGAAACCGAAGCTGGCATGAATGATATCATATTTATACCATTTATGTATTTCAGGGGATTCAGCTGCAGCAACATGAGTGGGGCGTCATCGCAGCAGACATGGATGGAGCTGAATAAAATTATATAGAATTCTCCAAAACCCCACGCAAATAAATGATGAAACTAAGTATGCAACACACGCGACTCAAAATAAAGGCACCAGCTCGACTAAGCGTTTGATTTTTATTTTACGGTGTCGCTGAATTTTAATGCATACCTAGGTTAACTTAAGTTAGATGCAAACGAATTAACGAATTAGACAACTCAAGACACTTTACTTTCATTAATTTTTATTACAATAAGTCAATAAATCAACAGTAAATCTAAAATTATGATTAAATTACTTATTACACAATTTACAAAGTACCAAACACAGCCCAGTACTCTAAACTATCTTAATCTTGATCAACAAATACAAGATAAAATGTTCGGTCAGATTTGACCACGAAAAGACTTTGATATTTGATAATAGTCAAAGCTGTCATTTAAGGACAAATTTAAGGGCTATTTATGAGAAAAAAACATGTCGTAGGCTTGGAATTGGAATGTCATATATCCTGTCCTTTAGGAATGGTAATACCCGGAGCAGCACAATAATCTCTCAGGTGTAACAAATTGATCCGTATCCAACTAATTCTTGCCACTTCAAAAAGCCAAGAAAGCAAAGCCTGTCGTGTACGATTCCATTATTGTTTATTACTTTATCTCAATTCATGGAATGTCAAAATATTTACTAGTGGTAATTTTGGTAATCGAAACACGGAAACACACGAATCTAACAATAATAAATTGATAGATTCGTTATTAGCACATTAGCACAATTATTGTGCTAATGTGCAACAATAATTATTTTGTAAACGCATTTCAGTATTCATTCAAAATTGTTGTGCAAGGATCTTTAGAGATTATTGGACAAAATTTGAGCAAGTTCTCTTTGACGCGTCCGAACATTTGTTACGGAATGATGGCTAATTTATTTTCCCACGATTAGTTATTGGGATATATAGTAATAGATATATTTGACAATCGATAGGAAGTTTGATTTACTGTAACTGCACCATATCAATCATGAATATCATTCAACCATAAACCGTTATTTGTGGGGTTGGTTGGGGGTGGGGGGAACGATGTCAATAAGTCGCGAATATTTATTGTTTAAATGTCATTACATGGTGACACTTTAGGGAAATACCTTCGACATTAAAACATAATCTTCCGTCAAACACTAGACACCATTACTACCATTCGATATTCTTGCATTTCACACTACAACCGCTAATTATTTTATCCGTTACTTGTACTGATCAAGGAGGTGTGTTATTATTTAGTCTTAAATTATGCATACACATCTATTAGTTCATTTAAAATAGTTTTACTCTTACTTTGTATTCTCAAAATATTGAGTGATTCACTTTAATCTTTCACAATCGGTAGTATTATCAGTCCGAACCATAAATTGTCAATATTTTTATTTATAAACCTGGTTAGTTAACTTTTTACGATTTCTAACTCTAAATCCAACAATTAACTTAACCCAACTTAGTTTTGCGACATAATATTAAATACATCTGAACATAACATATATGTGTTACACATCCCCAGTTTCCCCAGTCATGTTAGTAAGAAAACAATGTTTGGCGAGTTAGAACAACTATCCCAAATCTTATCCATCCAATATCCCAATAACTACAAAACTTCCCCAATAGAACCAAAACAATAAGACTAACAACAGCTCTCCTACACTTCAAATCTTTTGATAGATTCAGTCTGGAGTAACTGAGCTTACTATTAGCACCAATAGTTCAATTCTCACAATGACGAGTCAATTTGAGAAAAACTTTGATTGTTTACCAACTGTCGTCGATATTTCATCTCTTATAAGGTACAATGCACGCGATTCCTAAAGTAACCAATAAGACTACAAAATAAACCCAGAGCTGAAGACAAAAAATGCCTACCTAAATAATACAATTTTATGGATACTAACTAATCTACTATTTGAAAATATTGAAATCGACTCTTTACCTGAACATCCCACCGCTAACTAAACCAACGTCCGCGTCTGTATGGTTAAACCCTAAACCCTGTGATAAATATTGAACGGCTAATTTAGTCCAATAACTTTTGCTACCCACTGCACGCATTCTCATTCACATCACTCACCATAGAAATAAATTTTCTTTTCGAAAAAAAATACCATGTATTTATCACAGCCAACAATTTTGTAATGTTCGGGTGTGAAAGTATTGGAAAGACTTAGACAGATAACTTTCACGCTGGTAGAAATTTTTAACTGAGTCAAAAGTTCGATGTTACTCTCCGCCCGTACATACACAAAATTGGAAACACTGTCCGTCCATCTTGTAAAGAATTCGCTTAGACGAGAAAATCAGGCTGACCTTAGCCGTAGAGACCAAACTAGAGCCTACCAAGTTTATGTCGTTAAGTTGGAATTAAGTCTTGATTAAACCCATCGAGTAACGGTTTCAACCTGAATTTCCCGGGACACGAGGTCCAAGAACACTAAGATAGTACTGTCTCTTGACAACTAAGGTTAGTAACCCCAGGCAGAGCTGGATAATAAACCACTGCATACTTCTAAAAGAATGCATACTCTCTCGTGCAAGAACAACAAAAGTTGGGAAGATTGTTGCACAGTTTTCTAGAAGAACAGGCCATTGAAATTAGAAAGTATTAGCGCAGTCGAATATTGTGGTCAAATTTTTTACATACCAAATCTCTGTCCGGATTCAGTCGATACATACATTGCGCTTGGACACACGCAAAACTATGAAGATCAGACCTTCGATCTGAAGTTAAAATAATTTCTAAATTTCTCCTTCGCGGAAACGGTGTATCAGTTCTAACACACAAAATTCAAAAAAATTATTCTGTCTAACTGAAATAACTTCTTTGGAACTGTAACTGAACATGAACTTTGAAAACTTGGAATCGGTAATAGTTCGTCAAGCCCTGCACAGGAAAATAATTAATTTATTACTAATATGTTAATCCAAAGTCACACCCAAGTTAAAACTCAGCATTATGCACCCTTTAATACGTTTTTATAGAGAATTTATATAAATGGACAACTCAAGTCGTTGACCTAAGAAATGAAATGGCTCGGGCCAACAAGCCGCCGATCGCTAACTACGTTCAAAAATCACAACGAGCTTCAAGTTTCCGACAGGCCTAAAATATCCCACATGAGATGTTATATTATACCTAATAATTATGGTGATAATAAATCCACAATCGAAATTAGGTTTAGCTAGAATTACCCAATCGGTCTAATGATCTTACGGAGGATAAGGAATGTCAAGTGTCATTGGCTCTTCTACTTAACATATTTTTATGACAATTTGGAACCTCCATCTTTCAATTTAGGCAACCGTGATTTAAGTTTTTATTTTACTTGTCATTAATGAGGTTTGTATCATGTAGTGGGCTGAATTCAGTCCTTACGTGCTCGCTTCTTTTTTGCACCACGAGACTTGGCCTCTTCCCAAAGTTCTGTGAAACAAATTTAAATATTGTCATTTGGTCTTAAATGTATTTTTTTACCCATGTTCACGAGAATTGAATGACAGCAAGATGCTGGAGATTTTGATAGCACGAACTCTTGAAACGTCAATATTTAACACGTCCGAATTATTATTTTATGTCAAATCTAGATTTAGCAAGTGGATAATTCTTTGTTAAGAAAATACTCATTCGTACCTCCCATTTCATCGAAGGCAATGTTGTTTTTCGGATCATCTGCAGTCTTCGTTTTAGCACTGGCCTTACTTGCTGACGAATCCGATGCCACCTTCTCAGGACTTGACAAGACGTCCTTAATTTCGACACTTTTCTGAATTTCCTTAGATGACTCGTCGGTCTTAGATTCGCTGATTGATGGGACATCTGGTGACTTCTCCGTTAGCTTTTTAATGCCACCCACTGATGGTGTAGCTGGAGCTTTCTTCTTCTTATCCTTGGATGCTGGGCTCGCAGGAGTAATTTTTGCTTCGTCCTGCGCCACAACAACCGGAACTACTTCAATTTCCTTCAGTACAGCTTTGATTGCTTTGGGACTTTCATTCTTTGATGCATTCGATTTCTTGGACTTAACAGCTGGCTCAGGAAGGTCTTCCTTCTTTGGACGAAGCTTTTTATCCTTTCTAGAGACTGCTGGAATCCAGTCACCTGTAACAACATTAAAAGTATTGCAGACCCACACAACGACACAACACAACACAACATGTGCTCACATAGTCTGTCCTCTGTCGATTCGATCGGTCAGGTTATTTGGTTATTACTTCAGAACGATTCAAAACAAAAACTGTTCTGACTCGTAAATTACATGTTCTTTAAAGTCAAACGTCGAAACGTCTCCTTTCCAATGCCGGTAGACTCATTAAAGTCAGCTTTGTTGAACCAAAGTACTCACCAACCATACTAAAACCTGAGTTTCATTTCATTCACCTTGAAGAAGATAGTACTAGTACATCATCGTGTGATGACTCGCAAAAATAATACGATAAATGTCAAACGTTAACAGATTATACGTCTAGCAATGAAAAATGGAAGAAAATGAACTAACTTGGTTAAAAACAGAAGAGATCATAAGGTCAACTTTACTATCAGCAAGGAATCTCAACTTGTCAATTCATCCATTTCAAGTCGTAATTTCCAACCCTCGAATGTTAAGTTTCGTAACGCGGCATACCGCGCTCGGTATCTTTGGTTTTGCGGGTTTGGCAAGTTAGATATCAACAATCTGCAACTAAGCATTCTATGCAAAGAAAAATTATGGTAACTTAAATATAATGTATACCTCCGTCAATCTCTTCAGGTTTATTTTCGGCCTTTTTATCTTTCTTTGATTTGGGTGTAGGTTGCTCACTGTGTTGTGGTTTCACATTTTCTTTATTACTGACAGGCTTCTCGGTCTTACTCTTTTCATTGTTATGTACAACGAGTCCGTTGGATACAACCTTCCCTTTCACAGCATTCCCCTTTTGTCCAGAGGCCGAATTCTGTGATTGATTCTTCTGCTTAGTAGTAGTACTGGATGATTTAGATTTCCCGCCGGAATGGAGGACAGCCAGATGCTGGAGACTTGGCTCTTGAGTCTGCTGGAAACCAAATAAGTAGACAAGAACTGCCAACACAACAACAGCTACCACTGGAACTGCCAACTGCGGTTCAACAAGAGCCAGAAAGTCCATTGTTTCTTAATTTCTATGAGTTATTTCCACAAACAAATTGAACCGACGGAGTTATTTCACCACCACCTAAGACATTCAAATGAAAAAAAGTCTGTCAAAAATAGTATTACATTAACTCAAAAGTAGTCGAGTAGAAAACTGTTTGTGTTTACCTGCACCAAAATCATTCAATTCAAAGAATGAAAACGATTTGGTACAAAATAGCAGTCACACCGCCATACCATGGATGTGGTTATTGTGATTTTATAGCCAATTTGCCCAGTAATTTATTTGCAGAATATTGCTTTTCTGACACAGCAGGAATTTCCTGCTGTTCAGGCAGGAATGAAATGACTTGATTCACGCTGCTGACTGAATGTTTTTTATGTAGCAATGTATTAATTTTAATTTAATTATCACAAGAATTCAATTCTCAGATTCAATAATCAGTACTAAATCGAATTCTCAAATTAAATTAATAATTAATTTGTTTTGTTTTTGAATAATTGAAGAATTAAACAATTGCGCTTTTAGTTCAACCATTTCTTTCATGCTAGATCCTCTAATCAGAGAGAGAGAAAACTTCATTCAAGTTCACTGCTCACCAATGTGAGTTGTCAAAGACGACTGTATGCCTAATATACTCAGGTACAATAATGCGTAATATGGTAGAACATTTTGTATCTTAAACATGTCATGCTTAGTTAAAATTTTACGAATGGTTTCGCAGAATATAAACTGAATCTTTAATTATTATTAGTATTATTATTATTATTATTACATTATTTATTCTTCTACTTACTTACTATTCCAAAAAATATCGGAAACAATTAAAAATTATAGCACACTTGGTACCAATTTTAAATATTTCATTTGAATTCTAATGTGTCCTCTCAAAATGTCGACTAGGATGATCTGAATGGTGAATGGTCAGAATGACAGTTTATCATAAGTCTTTATTCGAGCTTAGGGAAACAAAACTATTTCTTCTTCTTCTACAGACAGGTAAAATGATAAGCGACAATTTTAAACAGTTCTCTCAAATTGTGTATTCCATATGATGCGAATATCAATAAAAATTCTGACTTCATAAAAAAATAGACCGAACACGAAATTCGGTTTCCCATCCCACGATAATTTCAGTAGTCAGAGACTATTATGCTATAGTAACTCACCTTAATTTCTCGTCTTCAAGAATTGAGTTACGTCCAGTCGCCAACTAGTCTGATTGTCGAATCATCGCGAAGATTTGATCGCAGATTTTATCTAAACACTTGAGAAATCGGAACTAACTGTTGTCGAGGTTTAACTGGTGTCTGTTCGAATGGCAAGTGGTAAATTATTAATCTTATTGTGAGTCAATTAAGAAAAGAAGGAATCACAGGTACGCCAAATCGTTGTCAGCTTCCAATAAATACACCGACCAGTCCACCGTGCTGTGCTGTCCCGTGCCGTGCAGAATGTCAAATTGAACCATATGCTTGGATCCAAGAGAGTTGAGTGTCCGCCATGCACGGTACGAGGACGAGCAGACGAGCACATGCCCTTCCCTCCCCTCATTCCTTCTACCTGTTGCTCTGCCACACACATTCACCACCAAATTTGAAATTTTGAAAATTTCCAAGTCAAATTTATGTTAGAAAGGACATGACACGATTTTTTAGCTGTCATTCAAAACGTGGAAAATTGTCTCCAGTTTTCCTTGAGGTATGGGAAGCTACATAGGGAGCTATGTATGTTTTGCCCTTCTGTGTGAGTGTCAAGCTACCAAGCCTTCGTACTGTCGGCTTTTCCTAGAAACGTTCCCCTTTATGAAAGGACATCGGCGAGGGTGCATGGGAAAATCCTCCTCTGTGCGATTTGTTTCAAATTTGGTCCAGTGATATACTTCGACCTATAGAACAAAATGGCTGAAAACGATTAGCCTTAAAAAACTCTGGTTCACCGCCAGGGGGTGTCCAAGTTGGGCGTGTCGTTCCCTCTTAACCGGAAAAATGACCTATACAAGAGTTGTTCCACTTACTGAGATGGACAACTTCTCCCTCTGGCATTTTTTTCTGCGGTCAAAGATAGAGGTCACAGGTCAAGAAAACTATATTTTGACCTGACCCGTTCTAGGCTGTTGTCAGAAAGATTCCCAAACATTACGAGAGTTGAGTCGAAATTCACGAGTTTCAACTTTCAAGTTCGATTTTATTCTTATTCTAGTAACTGCATGTCAACTCCCAGCAGAAATTGAAAAAATTAATCAAAATGGTCAATAATACGTGCGGGGGTAATTTTAATCGAATGTCTATCTGTTAAAATGCCAAGACAGTTGAATGTGCCAAAGAAGCAGTCGGTTTGTGTTTAATGTGCAAATAGAAGCAGTTTGTAATAAATCCGATAACCATTTATGTATTAGTAAGCATTTCTTTATTGAATAGTTTTATGAATATTGCGTTAAGTTTGCTGTTCCAAGAGAATCGGAATACACGAGTTGTCTTAGTGTTATATGGATTCTATGTATTTCTAAGTGCCGTACCAGTCCGCGTCTCGAGTGTTGTGTAGAATCCAGTCAGAATATCCTGAAATACACAAATATTTTTCAAATATGATTTCTGGTATTCTACGCACAGGACTTCATTCAAACCCAAACTCATAGTTCATC
>JAQFYE010003460.1:0-15270 GCA_034694305.1 Protaphorura glebata
GTTGGAGAGATATGCCCTCCTAATGTTGGAGAGATATGCCCTCCTAATGTTGGAGAGATATGCCCTCCTTGAGATATACCCTCATGATGTTGGAGAGATGTGCCCTCCTTAAGATATGCCCTCCTAGTGCTGGAGAGATATGCCCTCCTTGACATCTTGATATTCAAAAGCTTGTAAAATAGTAAAATAAATTCCTAATATTACTGTTACAAGAATATGCCCTCCTGATGTAGAAGATACATGCCCTGCTTGAGATATATATATATACCTCCCCTCGATTTAGAGTGATAGAGAGGATATACAGAATGGTCGAAAGGATGTGTCCTTTCAACCATTCTGTATCTGTCTCTATCACTCTAAATTACCACTATCCACCTTCTCTCAACCATCCTATTAACCTTTCGACGACTTTCAACAACTTATCAACCGCTCTGTAACCTCTCAACTACTCTCTACAACTTCTCTACCACTCTAAATTATCACTATCCACATCCTCTCAACCACCCTATAATCCTTTCGACCACTTCCAACAATTTATCAACGAACCTGTAACCTCTCAACCACTCTCTACAACCTCTCCTCCACTCTCTACAACCTCTCTACTCTACTACCCTCAACCA
The DNA here is from genome assembly GCA_034694305.1 of Protaphorura glebata. Lineage (NCBI taxonomy): Eukaryota > Metazoa > Arthropoda > Collembola > Poduromorpha > Onychiuridae > Protaphorura > Protaphorura glebata. The sequence goes on from JAQFYE010003460.1 coordinate 621, forward strand.
CCCTCTACAACTTCTCTACCACCCTCTACAACCTCTCTACCACTCTCCACAAACCTCTCTACCAATATGACTTGCCACGGGAATTGCCTCCACCACTCTCCGCAGCCTCTCTACCACTCTCTACAACCTCTCAACCAATCCCGCTTTACTACTCCCTAAACATCAACCATCCCTACCTTATCACTCTATACACCAACTGAAATACTCCCACTCTACCACTTTCCACACCATCTCGAGTACTCTTTACAACCTCTGAACCACTATCTAATTCCATGGGCTGTCACCCAGTCGCGACTGTTTATTAGAAAAATCATCAGAACTAAATTTTATTTGTTTTGTAATTATTTTTCTATGTGACGCCTACCCTAAATACGTAAACATCAGACTTATATAATATGCATTTCTTTCATAAAGATGCGGCTCTGGAATCGGCGGCTGGAACGACGAAGACACGCTTCCGAAAACGCGACAAGGTCTTATTCTATGGGCGAAAAATGTTACGGAAAGTTAAATCTATATCCGACGGAGCAGGGAAGAAAAAGAAAATTTTGTCAAAGATAACAAGGAAGTTGCTCATGAAAAAGGACCAATTACCCACACAGCTTCAGGTTAACTTGGCTCGCCTCAAATGTTTATACGCACGTCAGAATTGACCCGTGTTGTGATATTTTGTAAATATGGCTTCTGACTTCCCATTATTAACGATTATTATAAAGTTGTCAACTTTTCATTGGCTCAAATGGGATCCGCCTTTTATCTCACAAGTTGCTCCCTACCACATTGCGATGCGATAGTGATGAATTGAGAACGATCGATCGAATTGAGCGTTATATTAATCGCAGGTTCTAAATATTTTAGGTCTTGGAACCACCAGCCGAATACTTACAGGAAGATGAGTCAGCTATCGGTGATCAACGTTTACCACCCGAAGTCACGTACATGCTTCAGAGCATTCGGTATTAATGAATAAATGATTTAGATATATAAAATGATTTAAATGAATGATGAATGATAAGGAAGTTAGCATTTTTTCACTGATGAATGTTTTGATTAGAATTTTTGGAGTCTTTGAGCGGCCTTTGTTTCTGGAGCTATGTAAACATATGGAAACACAACAAATTTCGAATGGCCAGTACCTGTTTCGAATTGGTATGCATTTAAAAAAATTTAGTGTAGCTGGAACAAATACGGACGGTACAAGATCTAAATAAAAAATAATTATGTCTTAGGCGAGGCGGATGAAAATTTTTACGTAGTTCAAAGTGGCCGTCTCAACGTTTTCATTACGGAAAGTGACGGGTCAACCGTTTCACTCAAAGTTGTCAAGGCTGGAGATTCCATCGCATCCCTGCTCAGTTTCACTGATGTGTTGACGGTGAGTTAATTACTTCGGAGACTTTCGAATGGATAAATTATCGCGTAATGATAATGAATCATAGGGACATCCGCAACCATTCAAAACTGTCTCGGCACAAGCGATTGAGGCTTCTGTGGTGCTGAAACTCCCTGTCGCTGCTTTCCAAGAAGTTTTCGAAAAGAATCCGGAAACATTTGTTCGTGTGATTCAAATTATTATGGTTCGTCTTCATCGTGTTACCTTCACTGCCTTACATCAGCATTTGGGTTTGACATCTGAGCTTGTTACGGCACCGTCGAGAAGAAAGAGCGTTATATTTTCTGCATCACCGATAAGGCGCAACGTTCAATCTACACATAATGCATCTACTGGGACATCTTACGAAGAAAGTCGTGCGCCTGGTGAGTTTATAATTAATCGGTCAAATTAAACAAACACCATGTACGTGAATGGGCCAATTTGAAACTTCACTAATTTGAAAGGCAGAGGTTATCAAATAAACGTGTCATTAAGCAAAATTATGTATAAGTATATTGTTGATATCGAAATTTTATGGTTTATTTTACTCTACAACTACAATTATTTCGCAGATTTACTCGACTCGGAAACAACTGGACCGTACACAGGAATGCTACAAAATACCAATAATTCGAATCCTCTGTTTCGTCAAAACTCTTTGCACAACTTAAGGAAACGTTTCAGTGCTCCGATTCAGATTGGTGGACAGCATGGACAGTCAGTTGGTTTTGCCGATAGTGTTAATGATGACCATTACACAGGTCATTTTGATGAAGATGATGAAATCATATTGGAGCGTGCGGTTGAGGCATTTCGAACAAACTTAGGTCTGGACGATGATAGCCTATTAAGAGGTATCATCCACCTACGTGAAATCCCTGCCGGAGCTTATGTTGCGAAGGAAGATTCCCAAACGGTGATCTACCACAGATTTTAACAATTATAGTATTAATTGAAATGTTGAAAAATATTATTGTCTTCTGTATTTGAACAGGAGTGTGGTCTAGTTTTCGTGATCGCTGGTCTTTTGACCATGACACAGCGTGAGAGTGAGCGTGATGTATTTATGTTTAATGCTCATGCTGGTGATTTTGTTGGGGCTATGTCTGTGTTGACCGGAGAGTGCTCTGTATTCACGGTTAGAGCAAAGCACAATACTAGGGTTGCCGTTATGAATGTCGAAGATTTTTACACGTAAGTTTTTATTTATTGTGTATCGTGGATTAATTGTGATAACCAAACTTTTGTTTTGTTTAGTTTGATGTCTGAAAAACCTAAAGTTGTACTCCACGTTGCTCACATTGTTGTGAAACGACTAAGTCCATTTGTACGCCAAATTGATTTTGCGATGGATTGGAGCTTCCTTGAAAGTGGTAGAGCCTTATATCGTCAGAGTGAAGAGTCTGATTGCACGTATATTGTTCTTAGTGGACGATTGAGATCAGTTATTACGAGGAATGATGGGAAAAAGCAGCTAGTCGGAGAGTATGGTCGAGGAGACTTAGTTGGACTTGTATGTTTGTAGTCTTACGAATCGCTTTCTCTTAAATTAGTACAAATTAGTAATTCGTGACGTATGTATTATTAAGGTGGAGACATTAACTTGTACGAAGCGAAGTACGACTGTGATGGCCGTCCGAGATACTGAACTTGCAAAATTACCCGAAGGACTTCTGAATGCCATAAAATTAAAATATCCAATCGTTGTAACAAGACTGATTAATTTATTGGGCCATAGGATTTTAGGTAGGTTTTTAATTAACAACTTTAAAAATGAACTGATTTATTTAATTTACGTATAACAGGAGCTTGGGAGCAACCAACGACTTTCAGTAGCTCTGGAACTGCAACCGTGAATCGGAAACAGTCACAACTGAATTTTTCGACTGTCGCAGTACTAGGAGTCGCGGAAGATGTCCCAATTTCGACCTTCACTTATGAACTTATGCATTCGTTATCCAGCATTGGTAATTTTTATAAGTAGTACAGTTGACGGGGCAAATTTAGTTGGTTAACTCGAAATTTATTAGACGTTATCTGTCCGATCAACAAATTAAATAATTGTAGGGCCTTCTCTACGCTTGACGTCAGACTATGTGAAAAAGATTCTGGGCACCAATATTTTGGACTCACCTGAGTATAGATTTAACGCTTGGCTGGCTCAACAAGAAGACAAACACCGTATTGTCATTTATCAATGTGATCCGACCATGTCCACTTGGACCCTTCGGTGTATTCGTCAAGCTGATTGTATATTGATTGTCGGAATGGGTGACGGGGAACCAAGCATTGGGAAGGTATTATCTAGATGTCTATTTAGTATTCTATCATCATTTTAATCTTAATTTTTTATATAATTACTAAAGATGGAAAAACAACTCGAACACTTGTCTGTCAGAACTCAACGTGAATTAGTTCTGCTTCATAAGGAAGGTGGAGAAAGGCCAAAGAATACAGCGCTTTGGTTGAACGCTAGAACATGGTGCTCGTCTCACCATCATCTCCAATGTCCAAAAAGGATGTTTTTGAAAAAAACAAGAATTGTAAATGACTTTATTTACCCTTTATTGGGATTTTGTATTAAATGTTTTTGTGTATCATTTTAGTCGGAATATTACCAAATGCTGATGAGAATGGATGTCAATATTCATTCTGACTTTTCTCGATTGGCGAGATGGTTAACAGGGACTTCGGTTGGCCTAGTTTTAGGAGGTGGCGGAGCTCGTGGTGCAGCACACGTTGGAATGATCAAAGCAATACAAGTGAGAACAAAGTTTATATTCCACATTTCTAAGTGAAAGTTGAACTCGAATTTGTTTACCTGTAATCTTTTAGGAGGCTGGAATACCAATTGACATGGTTGGCGGTGTAAGTATTGGTGCATTCATGGGGGCACTTTGGTGTGCTGATAGAAACGTAACTACAATGACGCAAAAGGCCAGAGAATGGTCTAAAGTAAGTTTGTGGCTTATTACCATGTTAGCAAATGTTTAGTTCTTCATAATATTTTATATTATATTGTTTTTATATTGGCCTTCTGAGATAGGCCTGGATGAGATTTTTTATATGTAATTGTGTTGTTGCGTGCGTAACGTTTCTTTTCTTTTTATTTTTTAACCTTTCAGCACGGGTGGTGGTGGGAACAACACAATAAAAAAACCTAATGAATTTTTTTTTTATATTGTCCTTTCAGAAAATGACACAATGGTGGAGACAAATTCTCGATCTCACTTACCCTGTTACATCCATGTTTTCTGGTGCTGGGTTCAATCAAACTATTCGAGATACTCATTCTGATATACAAATAGAGGATCTTTGGCTGCCTTATTTTACAATCACGACTAACATTACCTCCAGTTCTATAAGACTTCATACACACGGTGAGTGATTCTGATTTGCCGTTTCGTTAGAAGCGAACAGTGTTATACGGATCGCAACGTAACGTTTTCTGTGAGGCATCAGCTCCCGCAATTTAGATCTACTTTGACTTAAAACTTGGTAAACGAAACCCTTTGGGCATAGCTCAGTCGAGTATCATTAGCCATCAAAATCGGACATTTCAAACACATACTGGGACTAATTTACACAATTATGATTTTCTTCTTCGTTGGTTCATCCTAGCTGCTGCGATCCGTCCCATATCACTATATTGCGCCTTGTGCGGTTTAGTTGTTAATTTATCGTGTACTCTGACTATACTCTTTACTGCAGAGACGCTTGACCAGTCTATATTTGCTTTACGGTGAAGCAAAGTTTCAAAGACTTTCCATGTAAAGTATTCCGGATGGGATTATGAAAAACTAACTCTGTTTTCGATTTGGATAAGGTTATTTATTCTGTGGAACATTGGACGACTTGATCATAGGATGAACTCCAGGTTTGACCTCGACCAGACAGGGCAAACATTCAGTATTTTACCAAACTTTTTGTAATTATTTGTCCGATTTAAACTTTAAAGTCACAGTCTTGCCATGAACTAGACTTCCAATAACTTTTAGCCGAGTTTCTGTGCCGAGCTATTTATTTTTATCTCAAAATATCTTTTCATTCCTTTTGACATATTGAGCTCGCAGACAGGTGACGACTCTGTGACTGACTGTCAATATTATGACTATAATGGCTCCTCCGCAAGAATATTAATTGCGACAGATTACTCCATACGATAGTGTCATTAATCTTGAATCTTGAATGAGGAAAAATGAAGCTATTTCCTTTTCCTCGGCGGCTAATGAAAGACAAGTGTGTTCCTCCTTGCGGTAAAGTAACTCGACTTAATTTTTAAATCGCTGAAGGTAGTACCCTTTTCTTTTGTGAGTGCCTTTAGCTTAGCTACGTTCAATAATTTTTGTCGTTCGGTATGTTATTTTTGCAGCATCGGGGTATTATTTTATCTTTCACAATGCGATTAAAAAGTTCTGTTCCAAATTTGAAGCAATTTGGTCAAAAACTGTTTCTTCCAGAGCCAGTTTTCGGAAGGCTGTCAAAATACGATTTTGCCTCAGCTTTCACATCGCTATCGTCGCTGAAGCGAGTTCCCTGGAGGTGATTCATTAGGTCTTGAAACTGATAATAGTCACTAAGAGGACAGGGCTGGGCTGTATGGCGGTGAACCATCTCCTGGAACCCACGACTTCATTTTCCCAGAAAACTGGAGTCATGGCTTTCCCCGCCGAAATTCCCCTTTTCGCTTTCACTGGCAGAACAAGATCACTGATGCAATTTTTTTCTGGGTCGAAAGAATTACACCAGGTATTGTGTCCAGTCACCAAAGTAGAAAAAAAGTCAGATTCGTCCTCAATAAAGTCCAACTTCTCCTGTCAGAATAGGACCCTTTTTTGCTTAGTGGAAAGCGTACAAATTCGTGGAACCCAACGCGCACTTATTTTTCTCAGTCCGAAATTTTTGATCAGGCAGGATGGTGCTAACACGACCAATTGAAATCCATGAATCCTCGGCCAAATTTCGAGCCCACATTCGCCTTTCAGACCTATCGATTTGCATGATCTTTACAACGTTTTGTTCGTCCGGACATGAAAGTGGACGCCAAGACGTAACCGATTGTCATCTTCGATTGATCGCCTCCCCCTCTTAAAGTCGAGTCTGGACCTCTGAATTGTGTGTAACGATGGAGCATCGGTATCACTATACTTGACCAATTTTTCGTGTATGTCACTTGCGCTGTAATTTTCTGAGGTCAGAAAATTTATGATGACAGTGTACTCAACTTTCACCGAATTCATAGCACACTCCGGAATGGAATGCTCAAATCGTTCTGGGAGAAATGTTTTTGACCAAATTGCTTCAAATGTGGAACTGAACGTTGTAATCGCATTGTGAATAGTAAAAAAGTACCCCGACGTTTCAAAAATAAGTCCTAATAGTCGAACGACAAAAATTATTGAACAGCCCTCGTAGTTCATTTTCAAGTGGAGTGAAATTCCTTTAAAAGCTATCTATTGAGTCACTTGGTCAATCTTGAACTCATTTACTGTTTGTACGATGTATCCTTTCGGAAGTCATTCGAAATCAGTTTTAATTCTAACCCAGTATAATTCTAACATAATGTAGTTCCTGTAATAAATAATTTAACGATTCTAATCGTAGTACTGAAACTAATGCGGTATCTGTCTGGTCAGTCGGGATTCTTCTTTAACCATTCGTTTTTAAATTAGTAATTTGTCTAATATTACTAACGATGCTCATTTCAACAATACGCGGTTTTATTGAAGATAGTTTATATTTGAAACAGAACGTTTAAAAGTAGAAATTGTGTAACTAAACGTTAAGTATTATTGGTATAGGATCTTTGTGGCGCTACATTCGAGCGTCGATGTCGCTTTCGGGTTATATGCCGCCATTGTGTGACCCTGTGGATGGACATCTTCTACTTGATGGTGGATATGTTAATAATCTTCCAGGTTATACGAAAAATATTACTTCATCCACCCCCCACGGTGTAACATGGTTCGGTTGTATTTTTCAAGGAATACATTAATTAAAAATGAAACAAATGTAACAATTTTTGTTATTGCTATATAACATTTATAAAATAATGAAAGTTAGGCCATGTGCCAGAAAGAAAGACTCTAATTTTGCAAACAAGAACGACAACAACAACAAGGTTTAGGCACTATTTGAGCTCAAATGCTAAATCACGGAATATTGACTTTTAAGAAAGGCTACTGAACATATCACAAGGTAAATAGTAAATTACGAGGAGAGTGGCAAGCAGAATTCCAAGTCCACTTTTTATCTCGTAAAAAAAAGATGCGAAAATTATAAACATATACTGACCATTGTCTTGAGGAGAGCGATTTTCTCTGAAAATTATTTTTCAAATCATGTTTTTATTAACCCTCGTAATTGTTATTTATTTCTTGAAACGATGTAATAATTCCGTTACTGTTAATGGATACTAATCACATTAGTCAGAAATTGCGTATATATTTGCTTGTCTTCATATGTCAGCGTTGACGCTTTTGGGGATTGTATGCTCTGCAATAATTGTGGAATTTATACTATCAACTCGTAAACTTGTTCGTTTACTTAGTATAATTATTATTACTATTATTATTAGTATAAATTCGTCCGTCTCGAAATTAAAATTAGTAAAAAAAGTAAGCATATCTATTTTCTAGTAATATTAAAATTGCTTTTGTTCTTTCGTATTTAGTGGTAGTGGTCACTAACTCTTTTGTCTCTTTAGAATTTATTTGGGCTGGGTTGGGTTGGGATTAAATAAGGGAACGAAACGAAAAGGACGTGAGGTAAGGAGTATGACCAAGTTGCCCTCAAGAGTGGTTTTTATTTTGTTTCACTATACTAAATCTACCCTGAGGTCATAGAAAATTCCACGTTTTCTTAATTAACGAAACATTGTAACTATTTAGAGGATTGGATATGTGGAATAGGAAAAAAATGTTTTATTACACTCGCAGGCAGCCTTTGGCGTTATATTCGAGCTTCCATGTCAATAGCTGGTTTATTCCCTCCACTTTGCGACCCTGAAGATGGGAATCTTCTCGTCGATGGATGCTATGTGAACAATGTCCCAGGTTCTTAAAACTAACTAATCTCTGAATTCGCATTTGGGTGTAAGGAGCGAGTGAAAATATTTTTGCTTTTACTGTACCTTCGCTAACTTATGAAAGTCGGATGACAGTGTTAGATTTTTCATCATGGGAATAGCAATAATAGCATTAGCGGTTTTCCATAAATTACTTTTTGACTTATTGTACGATACACCAAACCGATTGTTTGTTTTTTTTTTTTTACAAAATTAACCGAACCAGAAATACCGTGATAATTTTATGTAACATTTTTAATAATTCTGAATTCATTTTGGACTGAACTGAACTGACTTAGCGGATGTAATGCACAGTCGTGGGGCGAGATATATTTTAGCTGTTGACGTGGGATCTCAGGATGATCAAGATTTGACTAATTATGGAGACTCTCTATCTGGGTGGTGGTAAGTCTTTCGGGTCATATCCAAACAACAGTATCATCATCACATGAAACACTTCACTCGGAATTTTATTCCCAGGCTTCTCTGGCAAAGATGGACAAGTCATTTTAGAACAAACACGGTTAAAGTTCCCAATTTACCAGACATTCAATCTCGACTTGCCTATGTTTCTTGTGTGAAACAATTGGAGGAAGTTCGGAACAGTGATTATTGTCATTACATCAGACCTCCCATTGACAAATATAAAACTCTACAATTTGGTAGCTTTGATGAAATTAAGGTACGTGTCTATATTTTGATTAGTCAATATTTTTGAAAAAATCATATAATTTTTTATTTGTTTTAGGATGTTGGTTACAATCACGGGAAAACTTATTTCGATGGAATGATGAAAGGTAGCTCCATGCTTCCCGGGGCAAGAAGTTTTGGAGTACAACCGGAGTATTTACATCGTACGGGATCTTCGAGGTCACTGAATACCATGGACAAACCGTTAAGTGGAGCCTACAATTTCACGGACTTGGCTGAAATGGTTTGCAAGATTAGAAGCTCGGATCCAATTGCTGCCAGTGATGAAGATGGAGGTTATTCAAATAATTGGCTGATTTTGCTAATCATGTTATGTTTCTTGCATTCCAAAGTTAATCATTCAAATTCAACGTTACAGATTACTCTGACCAAGACACGGATCATCAAGAAGGTTATAATTCGGAACCGGCCACCGAATACATGCAGTGACCATACAAAATTACTCAACATAACAACTAATTGTGTAGAGACTAATTGGCAGGGTATTCTACTACCACGGGTGTAAAAAATTGTATCTGAATCTGGACAGACAGTACATCTTTATTTAGTCGGTTTAAAAACAAAATCTCATGCGCCGTATTTTATTTTCGATTGGACAATTTTTCAACCTCGAGTTCTTGACAATCATCGAAAATAACTCCAAATGAACAGCGAAGCTCAAATGCTCGAGTCCAAGCTGGGACGAAATCTTATATCTGAATATTTTACAATGTTTCTGACGGTTTGACTAAAATCGCTGTTCAATACTGGCCAAATACGGATGGTCTACTGTCTGTACAAAACTTATAAACATAATAGTTTGTCGCAATCTCTCAGGGTAATAATTGAATTGATCTTGTATATTGGATTAGTTTAGTTTACGAAGGAAATGATTTATGGGTTTTGAGTACCAACTGCTTTCCTGTAGATTTAGAATAATTTTCCAAACGCTAAGTTGAATATCTGAGTAATTAATTCTAGACCTCCATTTAGTTGATCCCAGTGTGCGTGTGTTGCAATTTCCACTACATTACTTTAGATTCACATTGCCCCGATATCTTATTGGGGCTTAGGCTTTTCCAGTGACAACAGATGAGACAGTTTATTTTTAGATTCAATTTTTCATTAGAATAGCTTCGGTTATTCCTGCTTTGGAATTGGAATTCAAAGTGTCAGTTTTATAGTTGTATTCAACTGTCTTAACTTCTTCTCTAACATATTTCTTCAATGAAATATATTGTCAATGATGAAGATGAATAATGTGTGTGTGAATAAGTAGTATTAATCATTTTCAGCAATATTTTTAATTTATTAAAATTAAATACATCTTTCAAATTCTCTGCTTATTTAATATATTGCTAACTCTGGATCCAAGACTGAGAGAAAAGTCCCGACCATATGAAGTGACCCTGTAAAAAGCACATTGACTTTGCCGTAACATTTATCAGATACGACTTGTGTTGTAACACTGTTGGTATTAGGAAGTAACGAAAGACTGTCTAAATACTGGAGCACAGCTTCAACGGAATTGAGTACAATCGCTGTCGAATTTCCTCGTTCCAGGCTCAATTTTTCCCAATTGCTAGCGAGTAATTGACAATTTTTCATCTCGTCAGAGCGGATGGATGACCAGTTATCTACAATACCTCAAAGATTCAGACAAACCAATACAAAATTTGAAATCATACGATGGCGAAAGCAAATCTTGAACGAAAATGGAAAACATGCACATTCAAATCAGAGAAAGCAAATAATACAGGAAGAAAATGAACTGCAGTCCAGAACACAACATACATGATTTTGCATTGTAATGACCTGGATTGACTTTGTGATTGTTTCCTGTGGAAATGACCAATGGACAGAATAGGACGAGGTCGAAGTAACCACGCGTTGTAAACGGTTTCATGAGTCTCTCTGCGTCTCTATTCCCAGTGATATAAAATACTAGTACACGAAGGGAATCCTTCCTTGTCATTTTTAAGAACCAGTTCCTAGCAGCTGTTAGACTTTCTTCGGTATGGGCACCGTCCAAAAAATAACACAAGTTATCTTTAGGTTGTAATATCTGCGATAAAAATATTATAATATTACGACTTTTCAATTATCTTCGGATTTTGAAGTACCTGAAACCTTCCATGCCATTTACAGTTTTTCAATCCGTCCAAATGCCATTTCTTCAGTGGATTTATTTTCCCCGGCTCAAAACTGGCTAGTGAATTGCCATTTCCGTCGCTATCGCCAGAATTTGTCCAGTCCAGTTTGGAAGGAAATGTTCCCGACAAGAACACGTTTGCTAATTGTATGGCTAAACTGGCATTCGTGCGTGAGACCTCACCATCGTCGACCCCCAAAATAATTGTTTCGTCGTAATCGTATAATGGCGGCGCTTGGTAGAGAGGACACTATTCAGATAATCTATAATGATTATTAACTGAAATTCCGGAGTCCAAACAACGTTTATTTAAGTTCACCTTAACCAATTCGGCTTTTGACCTCAGTAATTCTATCACACTTGAAGGATGATTGTACACAGTAATGGCAGGAACATTTGGTTTCATAATACCGGCTTTTTGAGCAGTGATTTCTTCAAGAGTATTTCCTAATACATTCTGATGATCAAGGCCCATTGAAGTTATCCCGACTACTTTCGGTTTCCTTTGAAAATGAAACTACCGATATCACTTTAGTTCACCCGGTAATATTTGCGTCGTGAACATTTAATTAGACGTTCTAATTCTACCTTACGATATTCGTGGAATCGTAGGTTCCACCAATTCCCACCTCCATAATTGCCACGTCAACTTTCTCATGAAAGAATACATAGTAAGCCATGCAAGTCAAAAATCGGAAGTACGCCGGCATATCATTTTCTTCTGTCTAAATCGAGATAGGTAAAAATTCCAACGTCGAAACGTGCAATCCAATGAAATCGGCCAAAGAAGTTTTACCACTTACCTTTAGTTTGACCAAGCGATCATAAATATCGAAGAAATACTGAGTGAATTTCTGCTCTGATAGTGGTTTCCCATCAATTCGAATTCTTTCCCGGACGGCTACCAAGTGTGGTGATGAGAAAAATCCAGTACGAAGTCCTGAATTTCGAAGAATCGATTCTACGAATGCACATGTCGTGCCCTTTCCTTTCGTCCCGGACACATGGATGACGTTGATGGCGTCTAATTGTGTCAGTGATAATCCTCCCCTGAGAAAAAATTGAACGATAAAATCATAAAGATGGAATGTCCATCTCGATTCTACGTAAAGTAACTAACCTTTCTAAGTAAACAATTGTTTCTGGAAGGTTTGTTGTAGTTTGGCTCCGATTTTTTGTGATTGAGGCAAGTACTTGTGCATTAGTTTGCAAAGAATTCAAGGTTCGAATTGAATTCTGAAAAAAAAATGGTGATTAAAAATGGTAATTTCGCCGATAACATCATTAATTCAACAATCACGATATTATCTCACCTCGTACGATTTCTCACAGGAGGTGCCATTATTGATAGCTGATCCGTGAATATCTTCTAAGATTCGATTATTTGAAGCCATTGTCGCAAAGGATCTTGTTTCGCGTAAAAAAATTAAATGGAATGCTCGGGTAGTTTTTAACACAGCTGAAACCGTTCTGTCCATATATCGATCGGCTATCCGTACAAGTGCTTCAGTTGGAATGCAAATATTCCCCCGACACAATCAATTGTTTTGACAGCTGCACGTGAAACAAATAGATTAGACAGTTTCAAACCTGAACTGCATGGGTTACTTATTGTAGTTTAGGTCATTCGGTTAATATTAATCGGTGGTGTCAAGTGAGCATACCTCTCGTGTGTGTTCCGAGCGTGATGTCTGGCCGCAATGTTTAGTAAATATTTAATTTCATTACATTGACGTCATGTACGTACCGTACAACAGTTACCATGTTTCACTTCGAAATATTATCAATATCGTAACGTAACTGGTATGCTGGAGTTTTGAAACGAACGTTGGAGGAAGGTTCGTCAACAAACATTAGAGAATTGCCATTGCCATTATTCAGTTGAACTGGATTTCCAAGCTAATCCAACGGGGCAACATAAGAATGTCCTTTTTACTTATTTTCGCAATTTTTCGCATTAATTATGTTATGTTATCTCAAATTCAATATCAAACAAATGTTGCGAAAACAAAAAAGTATGCGAAGAACTTTTGATGGGAAAAAAGTGATATTAAAATTGAGCTCAAGTACAACGATTTCGAGAAGTATTAAATGAATAAATGCGACGTAGACATATTCATTCTTTGAACTCAGACGTGCCTGACGGAAAAGAAATTTCTTCAGTTGGAAATTGGAGCGATAAATTGATAGAGCCCGGAAACAAGAAAATGATATCTTCATGAACGTGTTTGAAGCTGTACTATGCATTTATGAAATATGACAATTTGATAAGGATGTCTGGGACAAGGGTAAAGTTCAATATCATTTTTAACTTTAACCACTCATGAATGAGTCATGAAATAATGTCGTATGAATGAAAGAGAATCAAGTCTGCGTTTGGGATATTATAACGAAAGGTAAAATTGAGCAGAAGTTAACACATTTTACTGCGGACAATATTATGTACGCACTACTTTTTTACGCCAAATATAAATACCATACGAACGATGCTGATAAAATTCAAGTAAAGTGTCAACTGTCGAGGCACAGAAGACAACACATAAATGCTATGTTATATAGTTAACCCAAGTGTAGCGGATCTATAGAAAAAGTGAGATATATTATTATATTATGTAGAAAATTTTATGAGTCCGATAAACCAAATCGTTTTTCAGCAGAAATAAACGACATGTGTGACAGTGACGACACATGATGCAATTTTAATTTTTGTCATGTCTATAGGGCTGTTATTGCAATTCCATGTGTAGTGTAGAGAAAAACTGCAAAATTGTAGGCTTCGCCCCTGATCAGAAGTTACTAGGCTTATCATCTAACTGATTTTAACTTGGCTACTTTCCTCCGCATCCTACTGCATTTGGAGTACTCAGCCCTTGTGCCTATGCTAATGCACACTGCACTGCCTCTACTTCTCTCACTCTATGTACTCACTCCACACATGATCAATATAAGATAATCAATTTAGCTCCTTGTGGACTTTAAATAACAAAATGTGCGTCTTTACTTATTAACAGTCAAGAGTAAGCAAAATTAATAAAATAACGAAAGGTTTGACTCAGATTCAGAACAAACCTGGTCTGAGGTCTCAATGAAATCAGTGGAAATACTTGTAGATTCATTAACTTCCAGAAACAATATTTACAGTCCCGAATATATACTCTACGCGTAAACGAAAACAACCGCGTCTTAAGTGACTAAAAGATTAACGATCTTCCAATCTCAAATAATAAAAGACTTTTCGGGAAACCGCCAGTACCACGATACCACGAAGGTTTTGGCTGAATTTTTGTTATCAGAGTTGGGTTAATCCCGATTATTGATTAAGGATTATTAATCCGGATTGGGATTAATTAATCCTTAATCGCAAATC
>JAQFYE010003461.1:0-15267 GCA_034694305.1 Protaphorura glebata
AATCCAGTCTGTAATTTCTGATATCCGAGTCAGACTTGGTGGGATGGGATTAGAGTAGAGGGAAAAATGTTGATTCAATGACTTTCTCTCAAATGCTTTCCTACTACTGGGGTCATAAAATGAAAACATCCTCCGCGAATATCTAACTACAGATTTCTTTGAATTATTTTAATGAAAATCTCACCGTAGAGAATTTTATCTTACAATATCACAATTTCATTTCAAATTGTGAATCTCGGTCTTGTGTATATCACGTATTTTGAAACGCGATATATTTGAAATTTTTGATGCTAAAAAAATGATTGACGATTGACCAGCTTCCGCATTCAGGAAAAATCCATAACCTATATTATCAAATTGTTAATAATTTTGTTTGAATGATTATAGGTGGGTATCCGGATGTGTCAGATTTGGGTTTGCACCACACTTGTGTTGAGTTTGATTAGTCTTACGCTCAGCTTTGGAGACCTGGGAGTGTCAGTCATTTCACTAATTATTCAAGTGTACATGTCCTCAGTTGTGCTCGCATTCATACAGGAAAGGAAGGCTGGTAAAAATACGCTAACAATCCCATACGTTGCGGTACAATATTAGCGTGACATCAAATTCCTCGTGTTATTTATTACGTTTTTGATATATTTTTGTTGTTAATTATTCAGTAAACCCTCTGTATAGCGCTTTATACTAATAGACGGAATAAAAATTATGGTTGCAATGCATTAATGAAGAAGCAGTGTCTCTTTATCCGCGCATATGAAAAAATTAACGGTTTAATAATTTGAGACTGACTAGAATGAATGAAAGTGGCCCGATTTTTGTAGCGACCTGAAAGCTTTCACCATTCCAGTAATGCTCAAGTCATGACGTCATTGACCCGCTGACTTCATAACTGGTAACACAGGAGATATGGTCTCCATAAGCACGGTGTCACCAGTTTTGAAATAGCGAAGTCGATTTTATTTTATTTCGGCTATCTCGTCCAACTAGGTAATATATATTATAATTAACATAAAAATAATAGAGTTGAGAAGACGTAGAAAAATAACAATAATTTAATAGAAGTTACTTCGCGGGGTTGATATAAATAAAATATTCTACAAGATATGAGTTTGTTCACAAAAGCTGCGTTTGTCTTTTCGAAATCCCAGCTTTGAAAAAAATCTTGTTTTACGAAATGAATCCAGCTCCCACCAACAAATCCCTTACTTTTCCTGATCGGATTTTATTCGTGTCCCATTTTGCCACAACTTCTTCTCCCGGTGCAGGGAGACTTTCTCTGGCCAACTGGTAAGCCAACATCTGGTTGCTAATGGTTTCAAAAAATAAAACAGTAAACAAAATTAGTGAACAATCAGGTAATTCCCTATGTACAGGGTGTTTACAAAAAGACGCACAATTGTTTGCTCATTTTTTGGCAAAGACTTACGTTACACATCACCGGATATACTCGAAACTTGGCGTAAATATAGTCGCCCTATTCTTTTTAAAAACGCGAAAATTCCATTGTCTTTTGTTTCAAAAACTTTGCCAAAGATAAAATTTTTGTTCCCAAGAAATGCTACCCGTTCCTTTACGTTGTGGGTACCATTTATGCGTGACTGACCTATAAAATGGATTTTGAAGATTCTGTGGCAAATTAGCTTCGAAAGTTGAGGTTTCAACGACCACAGGATTTGTGACCAATTTTCCGTTATCCCCACCAGTGACCTGATTATTAATGCGTTGGGGATTGACTCTGTTCTCTACTCGAAATGAGGGTTCGGCCAATTGTTGGGAATATTGTTGGGGTTGCTGTTGTTGTTGGGAGTATTGCTGTTGTTGTGGTTGTTGTTGCTGGTATTGGAATTGTTGTTGGGGTTGTTGTTGATACACGGGCAAATTGGTCTGTACAACTTGATGTTGTTGCGGTTGAACTGATACAAATTGTGAGTTCAAGGGTTGAGAGCCAATAAGTTGTCCAAGCTGAAATGACGTGCTCGCGATTCCTTCGTAACCTTCAGGAATTACGGATGGGAGGTTTCTATAGGACAAACAAAATGGGAAATTACAAATACGGCACATTTAATTAGACAATCATCCTTCATGCAATTTATTTATACATTTACACTATTTTTTGACAGATTTATGTACAGGGTGGCTCATAATCATTGATCTCTACCCCAAATCATTAACCAATTGTGTAATTAAGTATACGCGAAGGTAAATCGTAGTAGAGATTTTCCTTAAAGAACGATATGTGCAGTTTGTTGACGTTAAATTTATATTGACAGTAAATATTTTCTAGATGATGGATTGTTTTATATTTGAGGAAAAAACTTAAGATATTCTGAAAAAATGTATATACCGGTGAAGACAGCAATGGTTATGAACCACCCCGTACAAAATACGTGCCGTTAATGTAGTATTTACCTGTAATAACTTTGATTCGGCTGTTCAATTCCATCACGAATCTCCTTATTTGGATCCTTTACCTTGACGATGACAGGTCGCATTCCTACAAAAAAAAATCAGATTCATTTCAAAAAATTGTTTTAATAATTTAGCATTCGACTGAGTCGGTCGTTCGGTCAATTTGGATGACAAGGTCAGGGAATGATCCTGAACCAACATTTCATGTCATGCTTCCATCCTTACACACTTTAATTGCTTTTTATTTACGCCAAATTGATTTCAATCTATTCATGTGTGGGCATTCAACCATGTCATGTCAAGTCAATTCACTTTTCATTTCCTATTCCCATTATAGTACTCAACTCCTCTGCACAGGGTGGTTCAAAATAGACCGAGGTTACCAACACCAAAAAGGCTACATAATATTTAATTTCGGTCAAAAATAAATTATTGCATTGGGAATCAAAACAAAATACAGTATTTTTGTAGTCAGGTGGGATTTCTTCAAACTGATATTTTAATTATATGATTGTTAAAAGATTCTCTTTCATGAATTCCTTTTGTTAATCGTTAAAAGATCTACAGGGTGGTTCAGAAATGGAATAAACTAAATACTTAGTCAAACATAGTACTTAAAAGTTTGGGTGATTGATAACATAACTTAAATGTATACTTGACCCTGATTGATTTTTGTGACACTCAGTAAGCACTGAACAAAGCCATTAAGAATTGGGACAAGTACTAGGTGCTAATGCTTACATATGTCACGCAAAGTGCAAATAGTCCATAAAATGGCCTCTATAATCCTAATAGTGAGTGACGGGTCAATTTGAAAAATTAAATTTAGTCATAGTCACACGTCATGTCATCTCATGTCATCGTCATACCAGGCGTGACAAAAAAAACTCTTTGAGTCTCATGAACTTCTCAGCATGAGTTTAATCGAGAAAGTTTTGAAGCATGATTTTGATTTACACTTGAGTTGTTAAAAAAACTTTAGAATTTGATGGTCACTCCACGGAGGGTCTTCTGTTTGTACAGAATTCACCTTTGTGTCATGAATGAATGAATGAATGCATTATCGCGTTTTGCGTTGCACCCATGATTAAACTAAATCGTTTTGTGTCAGTCAAAATTATTTCTAAAAGGTCAAAGTGTGACTGAGACTCAAAGGAAAGGATAAACTCAAGTTTAGCATTGCAAAATCAGCAATCCCAATGTGCGTGTTCAAATTTTTAGGTCATTTCGTGCTGTTTTTATTGTTTATTGTTTGCATAATCGATTCCACTGTTACGTATTGTTGGGCCATGGGATGGTACATCATGTCACATCACTTCTTTTGTTTCTTAATTTGACGAGTTAATCCTCTTGACAAGGAAAGACTTGATTTACTTTCATTTTCACTAAATCTTCACCCACCTAGGGTGACAAGTGACAAGTCACTAGATTGATTGATCGGCTTAACATTGGAAGATGAACAATTAATTTTAGGGTATTAAAAATTTGGAGTGTTACAAGGTAGGGAACCCTTCATATTAGAAGATATAGGAATTTGAAAGAAAAATTATTGATTGTAATGAATTTTCAATAAAATCTTGAAATTTTCACGGCGAATTAATTGTAAACCACAATGCCCTGTTTTTCGGGCGTTGAAATGGAACCTGTACAGCAATAAGACCGCAGAGACCCCAAATTTGTCATAATTTGAACACAGAAATTATGGAGAAGTAAAAATTTCGTTACAATCTCAAACATAATACCATGAAACCGTTCAACTGCTGTCAAGGCAAAAAAATTGCAGATTTTTCCTAATTTTTCTCCTCTAATTCGTCAGTAAAACTCGTCTGCAGAAATTTCGAAATAAAATCCCTGCCAGTCCCGACTCAAATGAATTACACAGAAATTTACGACAGTAAAAAATAGTGAACAGCCGAGTTTGTATTATTTTTGTAAGTTTGAATCACACGAAATATTTTCACTTTCTCAAACCCAGGATTGGAATCCTTTCAAGAACGAGGCACTTAGAATCGAACCCTGAGCATGATTTTGAATCGGATAACTATTCCATCCAATAGTCCACTTACCAGAGTGTAAAATGAATCCCTTTGTTTGAGCAAAAAGTGGAAGTCCAGATGAGACGTAACCATCAATGGCCCTCAAATCCGAAGTTTCAATCGGTGGCCCATTTAACGTTACACTTCCACCCCAACAGATTTGACCCAAATTACTCAAAAAGATCCACAAAATTATTTTTTCAATGATTTCCATTTTTCTAAAAAAAATGTGACTACTTGAATGCGAACAGGTTTTAATATTTGAACGATCAACACACAGCACAGCCCAGGATGATGAATTAAGCAGAGATGAAGGTGGGTGATGTCTTTTTATAATTCATTGTTGACCTTCATTGTTGTTGTAGGAAGTCAAGTGTACAATATTACGTGTTAGTTTAATAGTACTGCAGACATGGCAATGCCAAACACTAATGCTTGATCCATATCGGGACACATTACAATTATTACAATACTACACACAGTGTATCATGTCATGTTATATTTTATTACATATTGTCCGTGCCAAGATGAAAAAAAAATCAAAACCAGTTGTAAACAAGACTATTCAATTTAAAAAATGTAATCCATAATTAATTTATTTTAAACATTCTTCCTTATTAGATCAATTCTTGTTTGTGCACGAGCGACTTGATTTTTTACATTTTTATTTTTTTATTGTATGCATTTTGCACGGTAGGTCATAAAATATAACACTTGGTTAGTATGTATAATTCGTAGATCCAAGAAAAAATTGACCACTGGAGATATACAGGGTATATGTTTAAAAAGTCGAAGTTTATCTTTTAAGTTATGGACCACCCTGTACAAAAAAAATGTGGGTGTTGATACACGCAGCGTTCGGTGAAAACGACATTCCACAGTTTGAGTTATGAACCGCCCCGTATTCAACTAGGATTTGGGCGTTGATATTGATACACATTAAAGCGGATAAACCCACATTCCATTTTTTGAGTTATGAATATTAATTAAGCATATTTGAATTTATACGAACAAAAAATTTGGCAGATTTGACAGGATTTATAAGGAATGGTGGTTTTGTGTATCCTGTAAGTAAGTTTGGATGTAATTCATAATTCATACCTTGAAGTTATGAATTGATTGCATCATCGTCTTCCTCATTGGACTCTTGAAAACAGACGGACATGGACAGCCGGATATAATTACATACATTTGGTACAATTATTGTAACACACAACATACATGGGTGTGGAAATTAGCTACCAAACAATATTGTCCGGACAATTCATACTCAATAAGGAGTCATTTTCATTCATTAGCGTTACCAAAGCTATGGACAAATATGGGCGATTGAGGTTCTTTATTTCTCACGATGGAGCCTTACCGAGTGCGAAATCAACAACGTATTCCAAATGGGTGACATTCCAAAAAGTGGTTAAAATTATGATATAAATAATTTCTGTGGCGTTTTCAAGAAGTTAATTTGTTAAAAGGAAATTCTTCATGGAAGTTGAGGTTTCTAATGAACGATTGTAATTATGATCGGATTGATTTAGAAAATAAATAAAAAATCGTTAAACCCACTCTCATTCTTTCTACGTACATTGTATCTAAATAAAATACTAATAAATTCAGAGGCTAATTTTCTGGTGATTCCTTGACATTTTATGACTCCGCGTGATTCTCTCCTTGGAGGCCTACCATCCCTATTAATCTGGATGGACACTTGTGCATATGCTTTTACATTGGATTGCGGACTGCGGTTGCATTAACGCCATCGGACCGTCAGTTCATATAATATCGTCTGCATATCTTATTACTTGAAACACGATTCGATTGTCATTAGAAGTGATTAGTTCATATAGTCAGGCTTTCATTGTTAGACTTAAAAGTTATGTGCATATGAATAGACATCGTTTGTCAATCAAGGTGGTGCGACAAATGACAATGACAATAACGCGCCACGCATGTTACATGTATAGAGATTATTAATACGATCTGACAGTCTGAATATGACTCAAGTTATGTAAAGCCAAGGTATGTTATATAACGGTTGCCTTAATAGCACAACGTGCTATTAACGTTTCTAACACAAATTGAACAGAAAGTTAAAAGTGAGATACCTTTTTTATATTTTGTCTAATGAGAAATATTTAAAAATAAGAAATTCGGAGTCGTAGTCCCCAAAGTACAAGAAATAAATAATTATCGAATTTGTCAACGCAAAAAGAAAACCCGAAGTCGGGAAAACTGGAAATTATCCGGTATCTTCAAAAAATCAGTCAGACACAGTTTCACTTTTACTCCTGATGGGGATAGTGTCAGTTGGTGATATCCAGGGAGAGAAAATTGAGATGTTTTATAGCATTTTTACATGACCTTAGTGGATTGTAAGCATCCTCAATTGAATGCAATGTTCGGTTGCGAGTACAGGACTCTTGAATTCTAACTTCCCCATCATTTGTGGGTTAATTCTGTTTTATCTCAAAAGATTCCGAAGGCTACATTTGAATTTTTTAATCGATAATTAAAAAAAACTTCAAGAAAAGGAAGTTACTGGGAGTGGGACTCAGGTCTTGCAATCTATCCTGAGTTGATGACAGAAATCAGACATCACATTCACATTCACAATCTGAGTCAAAAGGGGGCTTATCGTTCATTTCTACGAGAGTGAAAGTCTCCAGCCCTGCCACCGAAGGCTTTGCAAATTCATAGTTAATCTCCTGTGGATTCTGAAGTAGAGTACACCACTCACGGCGCTTACGGGAAAATGCCTTTGATTTTATTACATTTCTAATACATTGTAAGCATTGACATCTGGGACAGCTTTTGTGAAGTTCATGCCACTAAAAGTCCGACCGTTTGCTTGGTCGCTAATACTTTCTGACGTCATGAATGCATCACGGACAGGTTTAGCCTGAAAGAGTGCATTAGTGCAAGTGCGGTCAGCAATAAGCATAGTGTCTACATTTGGAGATAATTGCATTTGTGCAACACCAGAGTCCCGGTCGTCCTCGGGGATATTAATTATTTTTTGCCATTAATTCTTGTTAAAAGGTCAAAATCGAGCTCAGTCTAATAATTTTTGCAAACTCGGTAGAAATGTTCAATAATACGTCCCATTACACCGTATGACATAGTGTTATCTTATTAATTTGGTGCATTTTTGTGGCAATAAAAATTGGCCTAACAAACCTAACTGTGCAAACCCAATTTGTCTTCATAGGTCCCTTACGCGTTATGATAAACAATTCAATAGAAGGAATGACTAACTGAAATGGCCTTGTCCAAATATTTCATAAGTTAATTAATACAAAATAAATTAGCTTCCAGGCAGAAAATATTCAAATTGATTGGTTATCACATAATATATACGACTGCATCCTCAAATTCAAGGTGACCCAATAGGCAAAATGAAGTTCAATAAACAAAGTCCAATTTTTTATAACGATATTGTTTCCCATTAGTCGCATGACAGTGGCAATTAGATTCGACCCCATAATTTATAATTTAATTTGCTCAAATAAAAGGAAATTAATAACACACGATTAGTAGAAGGTAATCGGAAGTGAATTGGAGTCCGGAACTATGTAGTACATGCACGAATGACTCAATTGCATCCATAAACCATTAAAATCACTAATGATGGATCCAATTTCCAAAAGTTGCTGGGCCAGTTAATTAACTACTCAGATCATGTACTCGTATGAGAGCGACGGCGAATACGTAAGTAACTTCACTTCTAGTAATTGTATCCAAAACAACAAATACGTAATGTGGTCGAGTAAATACTAGTTACAGTTAATGGTGGCAATAGTATACAGGGTCACGCATATGTGATGTGTACTATTATCAATATATAGGATATGCGGAAGCAAAAGACGAGTTTACAATATTGCCTGAGTACCTGGTATACTATTAGCAGGCGCAGTACTTGTGCAAATACAATACGCGTGTGTTACAGATAACTTTTGAGTATATATATTTTATGAACGAATCAACAAAAGCCTGGTTGACCTCAGATCGGGTGAACTTTCTCACAGCTTTAGATTTGTATTTTATAATATAATTTATTAAAAATTGAAACTTCTTAATGTTTTCCGTATAATTTGTAACTGACCAAACTGGGGAAGATATTTCTCACGAAGTGCCTTTTTTCAAATTATTGTCGGTTTTTTGGAATTTCTTTCGTCAAATTAAGGAAAATTGAATTTAAATCCCTGACTGAAACAAGGGTGTCCTTGATTGAAACGCTGTTTTTCTTAGCTCACCAGAATCTTGAAAAATTACATCTTTTCGCTGGCTGTGAATTCCAGAGCTGGTTAAGGAAGTTTTTCTTCATCGATGGATTACTGACATTTTTAAAATGATAGACTTTTCACAAGTACATAACCAAACACCAAAACTGTTATGTTGGTGTGACCATTGACTCTTCATTTTATTTCATTAATAGTGATCTTTTTAAATTAATTTGACTTGTCAGATTTGTATTGTTATATGCACATACAGCTAATTTTTAATTAATTGGAATAAGTACGTTTAAATGACTACAGTGACAACTTTAACTTCAACTAGCTGCTGATTAATTATAAAATAATCAAATATAAGTTGTACCCTGTGGCTGTTTGCCCTTTAGATTAAATTGGTGTAGTTATACGGTACCAACGATTACATAGCCCAGATGGACATGTTATGATGGCATTGATGAAGGTGAAGGTTGGATTGTATTGTTGAGTTGAGTTGAAAGAGATAAGAGAATTGAGAATGGATTGAGTGCGGACGAACTTCTAATGAGTACAACCCTTTGGATCACCATAACAAAAGGAAATCAGGTGCAATAATGATTGATAATTATTTCAGTTGTCTCAAGATAATATTTGCACAAAGAGTTATTACCCCCCGTCTACAACCCACGTCCACACTCAAATCACCTACAAATTACGATAATTGCTAGGAGTGGGCGCACCAAAAGATTTCTGGGCTGATCCGGCGTGTGCAAAGGATTAGAAATTAAACAAAAATTGTAATAATTAATTGGTTATATAGGATTATTCAGAGCCGATTGTTCACAAGGCCTAAGTCACAATTTCGATGGATTTTGATACACAAAAACTTATGTGTTGGCGTCTTTGCATGTTAAAAAGACACGGAAATGATTAAAAATAAAATAAAACTTATTTGAACACGTTGTCGAAATAATTTTTCTATCAGAACGTATTTATTTAAATAATTTTCTCACTCCTACCATGCTTAAATAACACACCTTATCCAAATCTGAAAGAATGTAAATTTTAAGATCCCATCATTGGAAAATATAAATCATCGTCAAGATCACATACATAAACTTCAAATATTTTGTAATATGAAGAGGCTTTTCTGCGCGCACATCAAAGGATCGGACCCTAACACGGATAAATAATGTAATTTAAGGGTAAGCGAGTGGTTCCTTTCCTGACATTCGAAGTACAATAGAAATGAATCTGGATTCAGAAAGTGTTTCTGATTTTTATGCAGACAGTAGACATTATACACTTTACATTTTATGAGGGGTAATTATTTGACAAGCCTTGACAATCTTTGTTGAAATTTCTAGTCCAGTCAATACATTTACAGGCATTACCGTTCGAAATTCTTAATATTGCGGTAATTGAGAAAATGGTTGTTAATTCTTAAACACAATTACTTTATCGAAGTGAACAGTTCACATTTATAATTATGGTTCATCAGCTAGTAGCCAAATTGAAACAAGGTTAGAGATTGAGATTTGAGATTCGTCGTCCAGTCAATGGCAGGCATCACCGTTTAATTCTGCATTATAGTCGCATTTCTTGAAGAAAGTGTTTTTAATTCATTTTAGACAAAATTGTTTGAAAAAGGTCAATAGTTCGTACTTTAGCAAAAATTTATCTTTAAACCACTCTAAAACAACTTTTGTTTATATACCTCCCATATCTCACGTGTTAATCATCGTTTTTGAAAAAATTCATATCGCCACGAAAAATTCGAGTTTCCTTGAATTAGCTATGTGACTGACCTTCGCGTGTTCCAGCTTCCAATTTTCGTAAAATTGAAATAATAGAGCAGAAGGATGTTAATTCGAATTTGAAAAATTCATAAAATTTGACTTAATTTTAATTAGAATTGGATTCATAATTCGAAATAAAAATAATCCGAATTGGAATTGTTTTACTAAATTCATATAGAGAATAATCGGAATCGGAACTCAAGAATCGTAATTCGAAGTCCATATATAATCGGAATTCAAATTCGATAATCGGAATTCAAATTCGAAACAATCGGAATTCGAATTGGAATTCAGAATTGTTTGTAATTCCGATTGATTGAGAATAGCTTTACGGCTTTGTAATAAAAAGTTGGAAATTACGTTTCTAAGCACACAAACCCTAACTCGTTCAAAAATGTAAACACAATTTCAGTGCCTAAACGCCCCAAACTTCGAAAATTCGAATTTGAATTTCAAAAATTCATAAAATTTTACAAAATTTTAATTAAAATTGGAATCATAATTCGAAATAAAATTAATCCAAATAGGAATTAGATTACTAGAATTCATATTCAGAATAATCGGAATTGGAATTCAATCATCCGAATCGGAAATAATATTAATTTGAATTCCAATTAATAATCGGAATTCGGATTCAACTTAATTTGAATTATAAGTGTGGGAACGATGAAATTAATCGGAATTCAAATTCGAAATACGAATTCGAATTAACACCTCTGAATTATTGCAGAACTAATAAAATTAATAGGTACACAAGTTAACTGACGAAGGTACATAAGGCATGACCAGATATCACAGGTTGCGATTTGGTTACTTTCCATTTGGCCTAGTGAAGGTATCCCATGTAGTAGAAAAATTCCGTACCTCTCTAAATCAACCGTTATAGACATTGTCAGAAACACAGAATAGAAAACTGTACAAACAAAACCCCCTTGATGAATACCTCCTTAGTTACGTCTAAAAAAACTCTTACTAATTCCATGCGTTGAGTACACAAGAGATGAGAATTTGTGTTAATTGTGGTGATGTTGGATCCGTGGACACGACAATGTATTTTGATTTCATAGGTCAATCAAGATATTAATCTTGTGAGTCGTGCGCGGAAGTGAAGTGTTGTAATCTGTCTCTCTTCCTTCCTTCCTTCCAATCCGACCTTCAAATTCTTACAATCTTTATCTCTTAATAAAAACTACGTTTAGTCCACCCATGCATGAAATTATTCATGCAAAGTAGTTCCAAGCAGATGCAGAATTATTATTACATGCCAACGCCAAGAAAACATAGGCGTGGGCCCATCATCAAAGACAGAACGACAGACACAGATCACTATCTTTAAATTTATTTATGGTTTATATTTTTAACGAGAGTGAAAGTGTTGAGCGTAGCATTACATCATTCCATTGGAATTCCCATTCAATTTTTATTTTCTGTTTGATTATAATGTAAATGTAGATTTTGAGTGATAATGAAGGGTAAGGTCACGTCACGCATAACGTCGGTAAGTATGTTGAAGGTCTTTTTTTGCTGGAGAACTGATTGATTAAGTATAGACATAGACAACATAGTGAACCAGAATTTTCAAGTTTACTAAAAGGGAGTATAGTTCTGAATAAAACATAAATTAATTGATAGTTACCGGTAAGAGACGGTCAAACGGTTTAAAAAGTGAACAAACACCGAACGACACAGACGAATATTTTGTTTTTTAAATCGAAGAGTATTATTTTTTTGAAAAAGAGATGGTTTTGTAATCTTGTGTACTGTTCAAGAAAGTTTGATAAATACATATCTGATGAATCCATCAGAAAGTGTGGGAAAGTATCTCCCGGTCGGGAAAAGTCACGGCATAAATAAACAGTTTTTCGCACTGTTGTTTTTCTAGACAGATTCTAGTGTATTCTTCCATGCAAAATTTTCAGGAAAGTCTCAAAGGAATCCGCCGAACGACGGTCGTAATGCATTTATTTTTCGAAAAAATTAGTTCATATTTAAACCAACAATCGTTTGTACGGTCATTATTTCTTAAACCAGTGCTGGACTGTATGTTAAGGATGTCCATTACGATACGTTGTTAATTCCACCATTCGATAATAATTCAAAGTCGTGGTACTTTTGAAATGTTTTAAGAAAACTGCAGCGAGTTTATACAAAATCTGAAGAATTTGTAAAATTGTTGAACAATTTCAAAACGAAGATTAAGCGCCTGGCGAAATTGGCAGAGGGACATATCAAAACTTTCATAGAAACTTTTAAAATGTTTTTTCGACTTTTGATAGTAATTCATACATGCAGTGGTTTCGAAATATAAAATTGTATTGAATTTTTAAAGTTTCGACAAAGCCTGAAGTACTTTTTTTTGTAAAATTGACGATCAATTCCGATATTTATCTTAGCTGCGTATTGTCAACTGAAATACCATTTAGTATTCTAAAACTTTCACATAATAAATAACAAAACTTTTAAGATGTTTCGTTTCCAAGTCTTCGTTGTTGTTTGAATTGCTTCACATTTATGATTTCCAAGAACGATCTGATTCATAAAATGTTTGGGCTCAGAAATTATGGAGACCACACTGGCCAGGCTAAACTATAAAGCGATTAACGTAATGATCAAGGTAAATAAAACAATCTCCCTTATAGGTAGAGCAGTACTGAAAATAATTTTCAAACTCTCCATTATTGCAACGAATGAATTTTTGACGGGCAATCCCGTGGCAACGTAATATGAAGTGCATGGATTGCATGGGTCATTTTTGACCTCTGGAGTCATTTTGTAAACAACTTGGTGCTGTTGCATGTTGGTGCTCATGGGAGAGACCCATTTCCCATTTACTTCTTCAGCACCAGACGAAAAATAACAACTAGTTATGGTCAGTACTGCTCTACCTATTACAGGAGAGCGTAGTCATTGGTAATAATCATGTCGCATTTGGCTCGAAACTGGTAAGGTCTCACTTTTTACCTTTTCTGGCCCGTTTAATAATTCTGTCGCTTTTCATTCAAAACTCGTAAACCCTCATATTTTCCATTTTCTGTCTAATTTAATAATTCTGTCGTTTTCATTTCAACCTTATTTGAATAAATTAATAATACTGTCAGTTTTATCCCAAAAGTGGTAACGACTCCGACCAATTTAATAATTCTGTTGCTATTCGCTTACACCTGGTGAGATCTAATTTTCTACTTTTCTGACAATAATTCGTTGGTCCAAAATTTGTAAGGGTCTCCTTTTCCACCTTATTTACCAAATTCAATGTTGTCGTAATTTAAAAAAAAATGGTTAGGTCTCTTTTTTGGATAAATTCAACAATGCTGTCGTGATTTAGGAAAAATACTGGTAAGGTCTCATTGTTACCTTTGACGAATTAATAATGCTATCGCTCTTATCCAAACAAAAAATTCTGTAAAGTCTCTGATCCATTTAATAATTTTCCTCGGTTGTGGTCCAGAATTAGTAAGTTTTCACCTTTGTTCAAACTTATTTATTATGCGGTTTGGGCACAAAAGTGGTAAGGTCCAAATTTGTGTCATCGAAATCCTATCCCGATGAGAGATTGGATGAAATTCCGCGTCTTCAGCCGCCGGTTCGTTTCCGCGCATTATTTTGAATTCTGTTTATCTGCAGATTGGGCTGGAAGTGAAGTCGCATTTTTGATCAGTAGTTGTGATTTAATTTAATCTATTTCTCTGCATACTGACAACTGAAAATTAGCAGCACTGTTAAGTGATCAGTGATCGAGTGAATTTGATTGATATTGCGGTCGTCAGTTGAGTAAGATTGGATAGAATGAAGAAGAAAGGGAAGGGGAAAGCTGGGTCTGTGAAAGCAGGTCAGTCACGAGGGTCATCAGTTGCTTCGTCAACTGCCAGTGCCAAGGGAAAGTCTTCCGCGAAAGGAAATCAAAAAGCACTGTCGGAAATTGAAGATGTAGGTGACGACACTGAATCCATTCATTCAGATCAATCCTCCGACTCATCTCCAAAAGGAAAGGCTTTGGCCACTTCTACACCACGTAAGCAGTACTTTTATCCAGATTTCGACATCCACCTTGTTATAAGGTACGCATTCGAAAAATCACCGGTGACCGGAATTGGTGAATAGTTGAAAAGAACTTAAAATTACTTGCATGTCAGAAAAGATTGCATTGGTCGGGTTTCACTGTTGAATGTTCATGGTCCTCATCTCGCGCAGTGAACCCAACCGCTGCAGACTTGCAGGCATGGTTTGTATTTGTATTTATTCAGATCAACACCCCATACAAGATAGGTCCTTAAATTGACAGCACAGCAAAATTGATGTAAATCAATACATATTCAATAACTTAAAGGATCAATACCTAGATAAAACACTGATCAATACTTGGCTAAGACATTGACTTAGATAAGACACAATTACACGCGATCAATAGTTAGGAGCAGTAGATTGTCAAGTTTACATTTAAACGCAAGGAATGATTTCTTGAGTACACACCAAGTTCATTCCACAGTTTTGCTAGTTTTGCACCGATATAGTTGAAGGATTTCATTCCAGTCAGATTTCGCGGAGGAATTTTTACATACAGACTACCGGCAGATATGACTATGAACTTCAGCATTAGTAGTAAACATATTTTGAAATAACATCAGAGAATTAGCTACATTTTGTACATAATACACATAATAGATAACATAGTTGTTTGGGACCAAGCCATTTGAACTCAGAATGTCAGAATTAAGTGTATCAGTACTATCATATTTTTTCTTTTTAGTAACTAGTCTAGCAGCAGTTTTAATGACTCTCTCAACACATTTTAAGTTTGCTTTACTAGCAAGACCCCAG
>JAQFYE010003462.1:0-15262 GCA_034694305.1 Protaphorura glebata
AGGCAGGTCAGGAACATTTTTTTTTATTCATAAAACTAATTCCACCCAGAAACCGAGTATATGCATAGGGTCCTTTCCTCGAGGGGTTAGATTTGAAGCCCTAAAACCCCCTGAGGTCGCCACTCCTCGTAATCGTAACCCTTTCACTCGTTCTATTTTTTCCCATTCTGAGTGGGAGTCGTTCGTACAGTACTAGTAAGAGTTGAGAGATTGCATCGGAAGTAGAGGTAGAAGTGGAAAGTAGAGAAAGCTGGAGAATGAAAGAATGAGATATCTAAAGCTGTAAGCTTAAATGCAAAGTCAGGTTACTACTTTTCTTCTTTTTTGATTATTGATCTCTCTCTTTATTGCCTGGAGGTTGAAACTGGAACTGGAGAGACGAAGGAGATGAAATGGAGATAGGGTTCCTACCGGTATATTGGGTTGAACTTGAGTAAGTGCTTTAGAGTGGAACATATGACGGAGGAAAAGGAGGGGAAGGTTTTTAGCAGGAAAGAAATGGAACCAAAAGTTCAACCTCATCTCTTTCACAGAACTTCCTTCCAATCAATACGTTAAATTTTTGTAATATTAAAATTGATTTCCAATCTATGCGGACGTGAGCGTGGCTTTTTTTGTTCCAGAAAGAAACAGCAACCATGATGTTTTCAATTTTGGAGCGCCTCCTTCGTCCCTGCATTCTCTTTCGCTATAGACATTACGGATAGTAGGATTGCATTGATCGTTTTTTCTTTAGTCTATGTCTCTACGGCCCTCTTACTGTTGTTCGTTCATCAACAACACAACTTTTTCAGATTAGATTTCCAATTTATCCTTTGCTAGTTTGGTTTGGTTTGCTAGATTGGTGGGTGGTGAAGAAGTTGAGAGCGCATAGAGTAATTTACTGTTGGTTGGAGAGAAGCAGGGAAGGGAAGGTAACTTTTGAGAGAATTATTCTAAGATTGGAAAGAAGGTTTTCGTTGGAAAGGGGAAATTGGGAGTTGAAGGTAGAAGTCGTGACCCAAGAGACACATGGCAAAGTCATTCTACTTCAATTGTAAAATCGTTTCTAAATCAAATTTAGCCAGCAAAATTAATATTGTATCCTCGTAGTTCGGTAAAGATTGGAGGTAAGTTCTTTGGGGAAAGTTCGAAAGTGGAGAAACCAAGGGGAAACTATGGTTTACAGTGTACACGTACTCAGTAGTAGGTCGATACGCGTGATTTGTGCAAGGTTTTTTCTACGATTTCACCAATATTTTTTATTCACTCTGATGAGTTGTAAAAATATCCGCTAGTACGAATGAAGACTCTTGAGAGTCCATTTAAATTTCATTGTATTCAGGTGAATCAATAGAATTCTCAATTTATTAAAGTAGTTTAGAATTCAAAGTTTTCTTCAATTTATCCGATAGTTGCACAAAATTCATGGGACACATTTCCACATTTATGCGTTGCAACATTTCGTCTTTCATAAATCAAATTTGAATGAAGATTTTTTGATAAAGTTTAGAAAATATATAAAATTTTAAGGTTTTTGCAATTTTAATTTTATTTGATCTTTCCAATTCTAATTTGACTTCATTCAAGCTAAAAATAAGAAAATGAATTTGAATTTGAAGCCGGTGGCCCTTTGCCTTGGTTGTTAGCGACCCACATTAAACTATATGTACATGAATATTAAGAGCGATGATAAAGCTCAATTTATTTCTCTCCGTTGAAGCGAATGCTCCAGGGAGCTGTTAAGTGTAACTCTTACAGTAAGTTTCACCCAAAAGAAGGCATCAAGGCAATATCAAGAAGGAATAATCTTTCCATGGCATAGCATGGCCATGACGTGCGTGTTGGTTTTAAGTAGTAAAGTAGTAAGTAGCTACATAGCTAGCTATCCCTATGACCCGACCCATGCCCTCTTCACGATTTGATATGTAGATAAATACACCAGAATCAAAGAAGACATTCCCAAACTCAAACTCGACTTAGACTACTTCTTTGCCCTCCGTAAGATCGAGATAAGAACATTAGAATAGGAGTTGGAAGTAAGTAGAAAGTGTTCGAGAGACTTTCTTCCTTCTTAACTAACCAATGCAATGGATGGAAGCAGGCGTCTATCTCCCAAAAGTGAACGTGAACTCCAACTCCCGCCTGGGTCGAGTAAAATGAACTTCTAAGTTCTGTCTTAAGCTTACGTGCAAGACAAGGTTCGTCTAACCACCCATCGTAAGTTCTCTTTTTTTTCCTTCGAAGAAATGTAGTTAGGATAGTATTCGAAAGGTAGTCAGGGTAGTAGTAGTAGAAAGAAAGGAGAAAAATGAGAAAGCAAAGCAAGTAACTCACATGAAAACTCCCCTTGGCAAAATCATCATCTTGTTCCTTGGCGGCCCAAGACTTAGGAAGCGTGGTCCCGCCGCCCGACAGATCTGCCGGAAATCCATCAATCGATCGGCGCTCTGGCAGCTCTGGCAGCTCTTCTTCACCACCGCCACCGTTACCCTTACTACTGCTGCCTCCACTTGGACTTCTTGTATTTGTATCCCTATTCCGATGAGTTTTGGTCTTGGACGACCGACCAAGGAGATCTTCATTTGTCGTAGAGGACGATTTCTTTTTCTTCTTTTCTTCAAAATAAGAAGAGGTCGAGGTAGGAGTTGTTGGTGTGGTTGGTCTCTCCTGCTGTGCGATGAAGTATGAGTAGTTGCAGAAGAAGTTGAGTGGATGCAGGCAGGGCGACGAAGAAATGAATGAATGAAAAGAAAAGAGAAAAGAGAGAGAGATGATCAGAAAAAAAGTCTGAAAAATAACTTTTCTCTCTGTTTCTTCCATATTTCCAACCAACTGAAGAAAGGAAGGAAGGAAGGAAGAATGAGAGAGAGAGAGAAAGAGAGAACGACATGATTTCATGGTTCATGATGAGGTTTTACTTTCATGGTGTAACGACATATTTCGAGGGAAAGGCGGATTGTCGTGTCAATACGCGGCGGGTTGAAGAGAGAAAAGGGTTCTTATTACTAACTCTACTTTACGTATGTCAGATGAGATGAGGAAACTGGAGGGCGTAAGGAAAAGGAACGTGCTACCAGTCCCGGCGCGTTCGGTGTCCCAGTCCTGTGACATTTTAAAATTTTGACCCGGCATAAAATCCAGAATTTGTAACTAGATGAATGATTTCTCGACTACATTTAAGAATATTTGCAAAAATTGTTCTGCAGTTTGATTTAAATTGTTATTTCCTGGCTCTTCCCTTGCCTCTAATTTCGCCGGCCATGGGCGTGAATGCCCAGGTTCCCCTTCGTGCCGGGACTGTGTACTACCATGGCCAGACCATTAGAATACTCTCAGTGGGGAAGAGAATGAGAATGAGAGCGTGACTTGTGGATGAAAATACTTTTATGGAAAAAGGAAAAGCTATATCTTATGACATTCACATTCACATTCCTCTACATTTAGTACACTCAGAGTTAACAAAGAAAGTTGAAACTCCTCGACTACTTCAAGTCAAAAGGGTTGATGTTTGGAGCAGTGAAATGTGTTCCATGGCATTTCTACACTGTACTTCTTGCTTTAGTTTATTTTGGTAGGGAGATGTTAGTTGGAAAGTACTACATAAGGTGGGTATGTAATGGGAATGTGAACGTGAGTGAGACTAATACTAGTGTTCCACAGATTTTCTCTTCAGAAAATGGAAATGACGCTAATTTAGTTAGGCGGAGATGGGTTTTGAGGGAGAGGGCGGGCGTGAGATCCGAGTGCCCTAATGATTTCTCATGAATTTCGTGTGTTCCGCTATGCATTAAAATGAATTAATGATTTGGAGTCGTGTTGCATGGAAAAAGCCAGGAGAAGGCGTACACACACACCGTGATGTTTCAAAGTGTCCTCTTACTTGTCACTTTGTGATTTGTTCCAACTGTGGAGAAAGCATAGCATTCTCCCAACCAAGCGACTTTTTGGAAACCTTGTAGACTGAAAGACTAATGTTTAGACTTTACAAGAAGGTTCGTGGGAAAACGGATGTTTTCTCACTCTACTACCACTGTGTACGTATGGCAAATATTGATTTTTGAAAAGCACACATGTCTTTATTGATTCATTTTGATTATGAGTGAATCATCTTGCCGTCGACAATTACTGTGTCAAAATGTATTGGTTGGACAGGATTGCACAATTCGCTGATTAATGCTTTCTGGGAAGGTTTATCATTGTATAAACTTGCAAATTGGTGTTGTTTGCCTATCATGGTTTGTTATTTGGCGTATTTACTGATTCTACGTATAAGTGATTGAAGGGGAACCTAGGGGAGGTTGGAAAGTATCGTCCGATGTTGATTCGACAATTTGAGCAACCTTTGTTTGCATCAGCTAAACTGGCTAAGATATTCTCTTCACTTGTCTTCCAAGCATTTTATGTGAGAAGGTAATAATTTGAGACAGAAACGGGAGTTAATATCCATCTATCCTCATTTCTCTTTCATTGTCTCAAGGGGTTACGTTGTGTCAATACAAGTTAGGCGATGCGAACGTTAACGTTACCCGAATTTCTGTCCTGTTTTTTTAGTGGATAAAACCATTGTGACAAAAAGGGAATTTTGGCTACCTAGCTACAGGGTTCACGTAATAGTGTTAGATTTGATTATTTATCGGAAGATCTAAATTATTGTAAAATTATGGCACGGAATGATCACTTTTAACCGTTAATCCGTTTCTTCGCTTTCGCCATTATGCTTCATGTTTAACACTGCATTACGCAGCATTAAATAGATACTTTCAGCGATACCCATTCATTTGGGAGGGGGAGCGTTTATCGATAATTCATAAGATTTGAAATGAGTGAGTGAATGGGCGGTTTAATGAAAGTCCCATTTCATCCCGTTTTACCACAAATATCCGTTAGAGCGAATTAAGATTGATGCCCCCCACAGATAGTCTACGAAGGAGGAGGAGAATGGAAAGTCTGGAAAATCCTAATTAGATTCACGACAACATTGTGGTCCATTCCGATTCCTCTTCCATTCCATTCTAGGGATTCCCTAATCCTATTAAATTACGATACGTACGCACATATACCTATTAACTTAAGTATATACTGGACGAGGAAAGGACAGAGGACTTCAATTTGAAACAGAGACGGTCGGTCGGTCTTGGACTTACTTCCTCTAGTCGTGCTCTGTTAGAATACAATACGACTCCTCCGACATTTTAACAACAAAGTTTCTCTTAAATTCTAATATCCTTTCCCCCCTAACAAGAGGTTTCCATCTCGTTTAGTGTAATGTACAACTCAATGAACTTGCCACATTTGAAGTAATAAAAGGGAGAGAAAGTACTGTTGGGGGAAATTGGACAAGTTACTTTTATTCTGTCGCGTGGAATACTACTGGGTGGCTTATAACCTTATCTCACAGCCCGCAGTCGAACCTATGGGGTTTGCCAGAAAAGAAAGTAAGATATACATTTTTCTCAACGATATCCAGTTCAATGAGATTTGGCCACATCCGGAATTTTGCACCAAAAGACAAGGTCCATCCTATATTTCTGTAGGTTTTTCTTTTTAGCGCACGATTTTCAAGACCAATTTCTAAATTGCCCGTATAACATTTCCCTGGCCTGGAGGTTAGGGAAAATGATTATGAGCCACCCTATACTGGAGACGGATTCCCTACGTGTGGAAAGAATAGAATGGAAGGGTTGGTTAAAGTATATACGTTTTCTGTAAGTGTAATGAAAGGCGAATACGAAGAAAATCCTTTCCCTCACCATTTTCTGTCGTTGAGAACTCCAAGAATCGTGTGGGGACGACGACGTTGGAGAAGAAATTGTATTCGTCGTGGAATCTTCTCCTGGAAAAGTAGTTAAGGCTAAGGACACTTTTCCTGGGACTTTGGTCGTGGTCGGAGTCCCGCTTTCACTTCCACTATAACCATCACTAGTCTCGTTAACACGATAGCCGTTGGCACTAGGGCAAAGTATTGGAAGAAAGTTGAGGGTTGAACCCTCATCATTGTCCTCCTCAGGTCTCTCGTTTTCATGTATAATTTTGGGTGAAGGAGAAAGTCGGCGGTCTGTAGAGTTGAAATAGTTTTCCCCTGCCTTCAAAACCTTCAACCCTAAGTCTAACTCACTCAAACTGGAGCAAAGTCCGGGCACATCTGAGTCTGTGAGTTCACACCTCTCGATGTTCAATTCTTCCAAAAGTTTGAAATAACTAAAGCTTCCAGCCTTAGCTAATTTTTGAGCCACAATCGGTGAACTCCTTAGGTTGAATGTCTTGAGGTTTCGGAGGGGTTGGAAAACATTCACGTCAAATGAGATGTCTGTCTCAGTCAACCGTGAAATATGAAGAGAGGATAGTTGGGTGAAAATTTTGAAAGCTCCGTTGACAATCACTTTGAGAGGATTTTGTGACAAGTCCAAGCTCTCAAGTTGAGTCAGATTTATAAATGAGTTGGTGAGAATAGAGTCGATCAGATTAGAACGAAGACTCAAAGTTTTGAGACTGACGAGTGAGGAAAATATTCCTGGTTCTAAGCTTGTGATTTGATTCCCGTGTAGGTTTAGATTTTGTAGATTTTTCAAACGTTGAAAGTCAGTCAGATTAAGGGACTTGATTCTGTTCTCCTCCAATTGGAGTGACTTGAGAGAAGACGGCAAGTTTTGTGGGAGTTGAGTTAAGCTGAAATCATTGGTTATTGAAATTATTAGTATTATTAGTATTATTACTGTAAACCTGAAAATTATTATTCTACATGCTACGCAGTGTACTCCTACGTTTTGTATTGCCCACCATTTATATTTAATGGGGAAAAGTTTGAGCATTTGTAGTTTTAGAAAGAAGACTAGGTCGGTCTAGACTATTTCATCTATATTTTATATGTACCAGTCCCCATTGCTTTTCCTTCGCACGGACGTTCATTCAATTTTCGTTCAAAAAGTTAAAAGTTGTTGGCCCTAGCCTTGCAGTACAGTACTTCTGGGAGACGAAGAGGAATAAGAAAATGGCGGTAGTGCTAAGACTAAAAAGCTTAGTTTAGTTTATGCTTAACGTTTGAGGGAAAATGTGGAATGTGATACGGAGGGATACACGAGGCAATCGTGCGTTTCACGGGAATGGGATATGAAGATATGATGGACGGACGGACGGACGGACTGGCAGAAGAAGCGACCCGAAAAGGATGGACAAGACGCCAAGAGAGCAAGGTTTTGAGACTCAAAATTGTTCAAGTCGCATTGCGTTATGTGGGCATCTTATCCCTAAGTGGTAAAACTGACAAGGTTACATGTTAGAGGCTCTACTTCAAACCAGGAAGAAAATAAAATTTATCCGTATCGTATGACGGGAGTCTTGAACTTCAAAAGTCGGAAGATTTTTTATTATTCACCCTCTACAGAATAGAATTTATGAAATTGCCGTTAACTCTGACATATTTGTGTGACATCTTTTTTAGATTTAAGTTATTTCGACTCTTCTATAACATAAACTACTCGTACATTTTTCAAACCGGATAAAACTTGACACGAAGACGAAGGATTTGTAATATTGCCTCTAACATGGGCAATGAATGCATAATACATAAGATAGCTAGCCTTCCCTGTCGTGTTTCAACGTTACAAGGATGCTCTTGAAGCGGACTTTCGGACCCAAAAATTCAGTCCGAGTCAGAGTTTAGTTCAACTTTCGAGTGAACCCGGGCAGCATAAAATGTATGTATGTATGAATGACGCTGAGTTTGAGTCTCAGCGGAAGTTTGTTCTTTCTCCCAAAAACTAACTACGAAAGAGCCAAACAGAATGGCCGAAAAGAAGATACGAGGGAAACATGCCACAATGCAATGCATTGCATAATTGGACATTACGATACGACACGCCTTTCTAATGAATGTTCCCGCATACAACGTAGTAGTAAGAGGGAAAGGAGATTCCACCGTGGCCAAACTACCCGGGTAAGACACAGAATGAAAGGAACTTTTGCATTTGATGTTTGATGCTTTCTTTGCGTTGAAATGTATGGAAAGTACGTAATGTAATACAACAGGCACATTTTAATTGAAATTGGAGGAATT
The DNA here is from genome assembly GCA_034694305.1 of Protaphorura glebata. NCBI lineage: Eukaryota > Metazoa > Arthropoda > Collembola > Poduromorpha > Onychiuridae > Protaphorura > Protaphorura glebata. The sequence continues at coordinate 8,036 of JAQFYE010003462.1, forward strand.
TCTCCCCTTTCTTTTCTCTAGTCTTCCTTCTATTTTAGTTTTCTCTGGTCTGGGTGTTTAGTTTTTTGTGACTGACAATGAGTTTACTTTTTCTCGCGGGAGTTGAGAAATGGCTTTTGGATCTCTGGGAGTGAAAGTCAATGTTTATAAATCAGAAGAGAGATCAAGAAGTTGAAGGGAATTGTTCAAGGGTTTTTCTATTCCTTCCTTCCATCCGTCCGCCTTTGTTTCGTTTGAACATGGGCGAATGAATATACATTACGTAGTAGCTCGAGATAGACTCGAAAGACATTCCGATGAGTGGTTGTTGAGCAAACTTCCCAAACTCGGTACAAGCGCAACTACTTACAGAAAGTTTGGCATTGTTATCTCGTATTTAACAACAGATCTCTTTTAGTGCAACTTTTCTGAATTAATTTTAGGGTTTAGATAACAGAAAATGGTAATTGAATAAATATGAAGATTCTCAGCTGATCTGGACCAATTTTGTATAAAATACACCCGTTATTTAACATTGACGGTAAGGCAATGCGACTTTTAGTTCAGAATGGTTAACCTTTTCATTTGCTCGGAGAAAGGCTTGTTGCATTTTGGTCGGTAAAATCAAGGTGAGAGGTGCTTCGTAAGCAATTACTGGACCTCCTCACCAAGACTGACTGAGGGATCGAACCTTCACATTAGAGAAGCTTTAACGGTTGTCGTACCATATGCAGTTACATTAAACTGCCAACAGTATGAACTGAGTAATAATTCGAGTTCAAAGTTCAAGTTCTACTAAAAAAAAGTATTGTATCGACTTTTTTTTTCTAAATGTAGAAATAAATATTTGTTTTTTTCTCACAATAATTTATCAAGTGAAGGGAAAGGGCTGACAAGAAGTCACACAACTTCTGTCTACTCAGCCTGTACCTACAATAATCCCTTTTACACCAGGATTATAAGATTTATGTTTTGTCGACAGAAAAGATATAAATTTTGTCGTTTAGCATGAAATAGTAGTCTCTGACTTGCTTGCACGACCGCGCACCCCCCGGAACATAATGGTTCACTAGTAAAAATACATTAGACTCTTGATTTTAAAATGAAAGCCGTGTTCATGACAAGACTTTACAGGGGCTTGAGAAGAAAAAAATGTTTAGTGAAAGTCTCATGTTCACACGACGGAATGGTGAAAAAATACTGAAGCAACATAAGGCTGATTTATGAGTTGGGGAACTTATAAAGTGTCCTTTTTTCGCCGTTAAACTCAATTTAGCATCTACGACAGACGTAGTAGGGTGGTGAGTGGTGTTGTTGTGACCTGCCAAGGCAAAAGGGTGCGGTGCAGAGGCTGTGAGTGAGTGAAAGATGCAAAAAGCTCACCGACTACCGATAGTGACGACGACTCCTTGTTTGGGGACTTATATATTGAAACGAAATCACATTTTGTTTGTGTAGAGCAAAGTCAACACAATAAAACGCTCAAGTAGAGTACTAGTGCAAGTGAATGGACCCGAGAACTCTATAAATGAGAAAGTAGAAAGTGTACAGGGTGGTTCAGAGAAAATACTGTCATACTGAAGACCACACAAAATAGTTGTCACCAAAATTTTGGAGCAGAGTGGACCAGGTTTTTAATTTGAAACCGATTAAGTACGTTTCTGAATGGACGAAAAGATTGAATCCTTAGGGAAAGCTTACGGCGAATTATAGAATTTCTCATGGGACTAAATTGTGGTCGGGGATTTTCGACTTATTATTTACGAGGAAACTTATTTTAGATTTACGTATTGGTTGGTGTACTCCGTTTAATTGATATTGAGTTCGTGGAACTCCAGCTTCACGCTAGAATCTGAAACTCCTGGAAAGGTAAGCGTTTGGTTTTGCTCTACCCTGTACCGGAACCAGAAGTTTGGTTAGAGCTATGTGATGTTATACAATTCGAATGTTACTGACCGATTTCCATTGAGCCATAGACTTGTGAGGAAGTCCAATCGACCCATTGCGTCGTCCTCAATGCTCTCGATTTGATTTTCATCGAGGACGAGAAGCCCGACAATAGGATAGCTCTCAAAGTCACTCTCGAGAATCCTCTTCAATTTATTATTATTGAGGCGAAGGTCTCGCACCGTTTTCGTCAGACTCTGAAAATTGACAGTCTTTTAACATATATAAAGGACTAAAGATTTATTCATATCATACCTGAGGGACAATGTCAAGACCCACGTTTGACACGTCAATGAACTGAGTTTGTGAATTGAATAGAAATCCGGGTGAGAGGTTGAGCGGATTTGAGGAAAGAATGAGGTGGGCGAGGGAAAGGAGATTAGAGAACAAATTTGGACTCAATTTCTTCAGCCGGTTTCTGTCCAAGTTTATATAGTGCACGGATTTCAATGGCTGTTGGAAAGAGAAAAGTATTATATTAGTATCTAGAAGTTCCTTCAACAGTTCAACTGTAACCATTGACCGTTAATTTACTACTAACTATATTTAACCTTTAAGCTATGGGGAGGATAATTGTTTTCACAAGATGTACCTAACGTGTACTGAAAAAGTTAATATAAGATTACTCCGACGATTAATCAATAATCACTGATTTATCTAGAAACCTTGTGGTGCTTGCTGTGTGAATGAGCTCGCTAGCTTTATCATAACGTATTTTAAGTAGTATAGTTTAAAATATTTTAATCTGGGACATTTATTACTCCCGGATTACTCTGACCCTAAAATTGATAATTCTGGCCTCAGATCCTGGAAGTTTCGTATTTCAAGTTCTATCACCATCTCTCCCGATCTAGAGTGGAATTCAATTTTTTTGAAGTTCGTGGATAAATTAACAGTGTCAGCGTCAGTCAGAGATGACTAGACAAATCGACGTTTCGACTATTTGTTTTTGTTGGATTCAGGCGTACATTTTGTATGAAATCTGTACCAGACGACCGGGCTATGGTCACAGAAATGTAGCAGTCGGGTGCAGATAATCCTATCCGGTATTTACATAAAACGGCTTCGTACGCGACCGGACTAGGACGGAGGTCTAGGTGGTCGCGTACAGGTTACATTTCATTTCACTTCTGCTTTCTCTGTTCATTTGTGATATTTCTGATCTGAATAGGACTTTTGTTTGTAAGCGTAAGATAGACTTATTTCTGTATTGAGGTCATCCCAGTTCATGCTTACTCATCCTTTGCGGTTTTTTTGCGACATGTGCTGTTCTGGGGAAGTTGTGAGTTAGGTCATAGATTCGCTGTGCTGTGACTACATTGGATTAAAACAAGAGAAGTGAGCTGGAAGAGAAAGTATGAGTTAATGTAGTCAGCAGCTGAGCTTGCCAAATATATGTGTTCATTTCTGGGACTCAGAAGACTCAGACTCCCAACAGTTTAACTTGGTCGATCTATTCTCTTATATTCGGTAGGGTTAGGCATAGTAGAGCACGTGGCTCAGGAAAACTTGGTTTGAAGTTGACTTGATAAATTTAGTTAACTTGAGTCATCATCATGATGAAGTTTAAAAGGAAAGTTGGGAGCTCATGTTAATTTACCAATGGGGCGAGAATAGAATGGAATGGATTGACTTGATGGTGAGAAGAACCCATGCAGAGCAGTAGAGCATTATTAAGAGATGAAGTTGAGCGTTTTCAAAGTGTGAAATTAAGTTAGGAAGGGATCACCCAGGTGGGAGAGGGTTTTGTTTAATGTCTAGTGAGATTTTAATTTCAAATTTCCTTTCATGCCTGAATTAAATATTAGTAGAAGTGAGAGTCGGTTTCCCCCTTCTCACGTCAAATAATAAGTTTTCGGTTTCACAGCTACGTCAAAATGGTGTTCCCAGGTGGGAGAGCACTCTCTGTTCAAATTATTAACTAACACAAGTAATTTGACGTTCGCCGGTGCATGGCATGATCAAATATCAGATATTTTACGAGGAGATTGGGGTGCTTTTACGCTTAAACAATCTACAACAGAAAAACCACTTTAAAGTGGTTTTAAAAATCTCTTTCTGTCCCAGGGATCGAACCCTCAATGTAGCGAAATAGCAATGACTGCTTTTGTCCATATGTATTCTACGGCAGTTTGACATTCCTTTCTTTCTATAGGGCTTGTTCAGAAAGCAAATGACTGTCTGACCGTTTGTTAACGAGCAGTCATGGTAATCTTAATATCAACTGGTGAGAAAAGTTTTAAAAAATGAACCCGGGGATTATTACTCTCACGTCGTGTCTCTGAATGCACTATTGTGTTAAGACAGCATACCATTTAAGTGAGTGAGTTGAAATGTCAGCACCTATTCGCTGGAAGTAGTTCTATTCTGTGAGGCTTGACTTTGATGGATTTCCAGGCTGGAAAGTATTCAATTATGTCCCGGTACTTTACATGTTTACTTTGCTTTGTTGAGGATTAGGTGGGTATTAGAGAGGGTTCTTAGGTTGAAGATAAACTGCTGTGTGGGTTCCGGAGAAGATGTGCCTTAACCTTGCCCTGTTCGGTAGATACATGTACTTATCAAAATTAAATTAAAATCACCTTGATGAATATCACACTTAACATTTAACATGTTTCTCCAAAAAAATTTACATGAACTTGATGGGATAAGTATCTTCATGCTAGCCATAACACAGAAAACTTTTCGTCAGTATAAATAAGATTTGGTGTAGGATTATGCAATACGACGGCGGCGACATTTCCTAGTTTTACTAGGAAATGCGGATGTTGAGTTGGACGATGGAGTTGGAGTCCATTCGAAAATAGAGTGGGTGTAACATTGCATAATTTCCCTGCCGGGTATGCAAATATGTCACTTGTTGAATTTGAATAGGCCGGGTAGAACTGACGAATTTTAATTAAGACCAGAATACCGACACGAAAAATGAGTAGGGCTTTCTAGCTACCAATAAAGTTATATTTTCAGTGAAAATCGACTCATTTTTTAACTGCACATGAATTTGAAATTGAAGGCATTAGGTGAAACGTGTTGTTTTTGTGCAAACGATTAGAAAAAAACGAGGCCAAATTGGAGAAGGATATGAAACTCGGAAGCTCGAGCATGTGAATCTGAAAGTCAGCCGTTTGAAAATTCAAGGAAATTTGAATATTTCACAATGATATGAATTTAAAAAAAAACGAAGATTAACAGGAGAGAGAAGTGAGACCATTGAAGAAACCCTGTTTCGTATAAGATGAATTTTCTTGAAAATACAAACACTTGAACTGATTAATCAATTTTATCCAAGAATTAACAAGCACTTCACAAAACACTTCGAATGTTTAATTGTTTACAGAAAAAAAATTCAAACGGTACTGCCTCCCAATGTATTGACTGGATAAAGAATGTCAACAAAGATTGACAAGGTGTTTCAGACATTGCTTGACATAAAATGTAAATTATATCGTCGTCGTAAATATATCTTGAGTACGAATGGGTTCGCGCCATTAAATATCGCTAACATTTTGACTTGTATTTAAATGTTTTATACAGTTTTCTATGCACTTAATTGCCTTCATTACGTTTCTGAAATAACCCAGAAAATCCGATTATTTTGTAAGGAGGCTGAATCTTTATAATGCGGAGTTGAAAACTCAACGTCCCTATTGTTTGAGCTCAAAAAAACCCGGATGAATTACTCATTAGCTGGTTCCTCCAAAAACGTATTAATGCTGAAGATGTATCATAATTGGTACTCATCAATGAGATTTCACTGTATTTTTCATATTTTTTTGTCCTATTTATAATTTTAATTTATTTTTCATAAACATAGCCCAGAGCAATATAACTGCAGTCACGTTATGTATGTATAAGTATAAGTAGGTGCCGGACAGGAATACCGAAACGTGATTTTGTCGAGCCCGTGGAACCACTGAGTAATAGGAAGTGGAATGTTTTTCTGGAGTGGGATTGAAGTGAAAGTAGTGACGTGATGTAAGTTGAGAGAATTGTGAGTGAGTGAAAGAATGAATGAATGAGTGAATGAAAGGACCCGCTCCCCGTTTGAGATAGAAAAGTGCACCGACTTGCATTGTGAATTGTGATTGTGAGTGAGTGAGTGAAAGCAAAATAGAGAAAGTAGGGAAAGAAAGTGCATTGGGATTGCATTGCATTGCATTTGAACTGAATTACCTGAAAGGCATCTTCACTCAACTCTTCAATGGAATTACTCTTCAAGTTCAAGCTCTCCAACTTGTCAAGCCCTTCAAGACTGAGTCTTTCAATACGATTATGTGATAAGTCCAATATTTTCAAACTTCTTAGGTCTTTGACACTCTGAAACTCTGTCAAGTTATTAAAGCTCAAGTCTAAAAGTCTCAGCTGAAGTCTGGCACTAGGGCGTGTGGAAAACTTTTCTATTTGATTGTAAGATAAACATAGTTCTTTAATGAGTGCAAAGGGGGTTGAGGTCTCAAGTCGAAGATTTTGGAGTGAGTAGTCACGTATCTCAAGACGTTTTATGGCACTAATAAGTCGGAGTGTCGGGAGGGTTGTCAACTGATTGTCACCAATACAAGTCATTGTATCATTGTCTTCACAGTAACACTCTGTCGGACAGTCAGCACTCGCTGTCGCTGTTACGCCAATAATAATGAGGATGAGGTACATTTTGAGAGACACTTGGGGTCGGAATGTAAACAACTCAGTTTGTCGTCTCATTTTGTGACCGCTTCTTTTTTTTTCTATCTTCCCAACCAAACATTCAACAGGCGGGAGAACACGTAAGGAGGATAAAAACCGATTTTTTTTCGTTCTTTCTGGTTAGCAGAGCAAATCCAATTACCTAATGCAAAGAAGGTTTCTTGCGAATGGGAATCGGATTGGGAATTTGTGTGTAGGTATTTGAGGTAGTTCCTCGTGTTCGTGTTTTCAAACATAAGACAGATGCACTACAGGAGGCAATGGTCCGGATGGTTCGTTCGTACCGTGGATGGGAAGGAAAAGTTGTTCTAACCATAACCGTTCCGAAATTCGGACTGACAGTCAAATTGATCTCTGCGTCTCTTTTAAGTCCGTATCCTGGCGCCGGCGTAGCATTGTGGGAAAGCATAAGAACCCGCCAGTGCGAGAGTCCCAGTACCAGTGCATTGCAATATGTGACTGTGAGGTAATTCTTTCCGCTTTCGCAGAAGAATCATTCAGTTCGCTTGATCTGGTACTTCTGCTGATGCTGTATCGCAATTAGGGCATATAAACCGGTTTTAAAACCGGTTTGAAAACCGGTTTTTTTTCGGTTTTCGGTTAACCGAAAAACCGGTT
>JAQFYE010003463.1:0-15262 GCA_034694305.1 Protaphorura glebata
TTGTATTTAGTATTTTCGATAAAAGTAAAAGTATTTTGTATTTTGGTATTTTCAAATGAGGACAAGAAAGTATTTTGATATATTTTAGTATTTTGAACCGAAAAAATTGAGTATTTAGTATTTTGTATTTCAAAATACTTTTCCGAGTATTTAGTCCATCTGTGATTGTACCCTCCCTCCAAGTATCCGTCAAGTGGGTCTGGACAGTAAGGCATGCAATGTGAAGTGTAAGTTGATTGTCTGGTGTTGGGGTACAGGGAGATTTCGTGGAATTTCTGGGTTTATTCCAACAGCCCAGAATCACCGCGTTGGTTCAAATTCATTCACTTGTGTTTTGAGTTCTCCATTTGTTGGACGAAATTTTATTTTAATTTGAAGAAATTAAGTTTTTCAAAATCTCAGAAAAGTGACACCTGACCTGAGTAATGGCTGAAGAGGAAGCCAGTTACTGTATGCAAGTCTTTGGTTAATGCTACTAATCAGTATCCGTGTATTAATTAGTACTCATCCCACCACCAACCCTTTCAACCGAACCCATTTTCTTAACTAACGAGTAACGAAGGAGGCAGGTAGTAGGCCATTACATTGATATTGAATATTGCGGTGGTCAGTTAAGAATTCTACATATTGACCTGCTTGACGTCAATCTGACCTCGACCTATTGGCTTCCCAAAGATTTAATACGAAGATACAAATCAAAAATGCCCGAGGACGAAGAGGAATTTCATTTTGAAGGAGCATTTGGAAAACCTCACCCACTTCTCATACCAACCGTAAGTTGATTGATTTAAAGGTGGTCATTTTAAGAGGAAAGAATTATTTTTGCTGAACTCCAAAATAAGAGCTAAATTAATTGGATGCCTATTATGTCCTAAATCTTGAAGGAGAAGGTGATTTATTTTTTACGACCACCCTATTAATACTCAATCATAATACAGCGTTTTCATTATAATGTTTCTGATTTCACTGATACGTTCGAAAGATTTATAACTGTTGAACCCACTATTTTGAACGGGGAAAAGGTCAGACTCAGGGGCTGAGAATGAAAGCTGGGGTGTGGGGGGAATGTTGGACCTTGTTAACTGAACATTCAACAATTCGAAGTTTTGAAAAGTTGTAGGTTTTCAAAGTTTGAGACTTAAATTATATTTATGATTTGTTTGTAGATTCGAACACTCACACTCATGTTCAGTATAATCCGTCATATCTCGAAAAATATTAAAGTCCAGTCTGAGATGTTCTAGTAGTAATTTGACAATAATTGCTTGTAACAACTGAATTGAACAAGTTAATTTTGTATCACTAAATAATGTTCTTGTAAATTTGTTTTTCTGTTTGTTAACACAGATTATTCGAGAAGTCTTGGGTTATTTACCGTTTGAGCGGCTTAAAACTTGTCGTCTGGTTTGTCGGGACTGGGAACAAGAGGCCTACACATGTTTGCGTGGTCGTACACTTGTCCGCATTACCAATTACAAACGATTGAAAGACTACCTCTACAGTTTCGAAAATCGGACGGACTTTTGTGATTGTTTCGAAATAGGCAGATCATTGAATGTCGGAGCACCACTCATGGTGGCATTCTTCAATACGTTCGGTCCATCCATTCAAACTCTTGGACTCATGAGAACAAAGTGGAAAGAAGATCAATTGAATAATCTAATTTTTAATAAATTAGTCAACTTGACAAGTCTGACTCTGGACTGCCTTGTTCCACGAGGAGATGAAGCTGGTCGATATTTTCAGAGTCAACTCCCCACGCAATTATTAAAACTCAAGCATCTCAACATTGACGTTCACGCATGGGAATCTAATTTTGACATTCACCCAGCATCAAAAATTAAAACATTTCTCATTGACCTATTCTCAGTGGCACCAAACTTGGAGACTGTTGCTTGTCCAAAGTCGGACTCAAATTACCAACCATTAGAGTTTCTTTTCCCAATGGATCCAGTTCATGTTAATCACTTTATAAATGGAGAAGTGTTAGATGCTCTGGATGAACTCAATGGAATGGGATTCGAATCAAATATTCGTCGAGTGTTGTTTGATGCTTTGGCAAGCAATGATCAAACGTCACCGAAGTTGCTACATTTGGCTGAACTTGATGTTAGTATGACCTTAAGGGAAGAACATATTCGGAAACTTCAAATCAAGGCTTATCCACTTCAGAGACTTGACATGATTATCACACAGAACGTACCATTGGCCACCCTTCATACTTTCCTCGCCGGTTTAGGTGAAACACTTCAGTCACTAACTCTACGATTTTTAAGACGTTCTGTTTGCACTCTTGACTTCCCAAGTGCACCGGATCTGAAGAATCTGAAATCACTCAAAATTACTGGGTATAAAGGATCCATGCAATTTATCCAGAATTTTACAAAATTGGAATCATTGATCGTGGTTAAAATCCCAAGGTTGTCAACAGCGTTTCCACCGAATGAGATTGATTTCGTTGCACCGCTACAGAAGATGCGGACGTTAGAAATACTTGAAGTAGAAAGGTTGAACACAACAGCCAGTCGTCGTCAGCTCATTAGACAATGGGCGACGAATTTTCCGAATTTGAAGAAACTGAGACTTGACAATATTTGTGATGGAATCCTCCACTCAATTTATTCAGAGATGACTGGACTGGAAGAGCTTATTGCTCGAATTGGAGACTTTACGGATACTGGTCTTACAGGAATTCCAGTCGAGGAGTGCAAGACTCTGTTGGAGAGGAAAAACTTTAGTACATATGTTACCAAAGATATTCCACCGCTCACGTCCATTTCCTGTCTGAAAAGTAATTGTGTAAAAATATATTGTATTGCTTACTGATTTCTGGGTTTTTCAATTTTTTCAATTATTGTTTGCTTAGATTTGAGGAGACTGGAGTTGGGATCGAAGAAACTGACGGATGTCGGAATCATCTTTGGTGTCGCTAAATGCCCTCGTCTCAAAAATTTGTCGATAATGACTTATTGGGTAAGTGGGAAAGTTATGAGTAATGTTTTCAAAGAGAGCATTTTTATTCTAATGTTTTTTTTAATTTCAGATGACGAATATTTCTCTTCGAAACGTTGTTGAATCAATGAATCTTGACTCATTGAAGACTGAATTGTGTAATCAATTGACGGTTGATGAATTGGAATATCTCTCGGACAGATCGAACGGGTGTGAGCTGTCCATCAATGAGTACGAAGGCCCGATGAAATCCAGTGATATGTGGAAATTCCTTAAACGGAACAATAATCTCAAAGTTGACGTAATTAAACTTCCAGCCGTGATGTTATGAACATTCAACTAAACGCACGCTGAATTCTTGACGAGAACGATGAGCATTGAGGGCAGGAGGGCTTATTTAATATTACTCGCTATATTAAAAATAAGGTGTATAAACAAAAACTTAATCATTTCAATCAAACAGTCGTCACTTTTGTAAACTTGACTATGCACAGACATGAATGTTCGTTCTAGTTAAATAATCAAAGCGTAAAAGTAATTGGCCTTTTTGGACGCACCTGTTTCCTCCGGGTGTTTGGCCAGTGTTAACTATAATCATTTGTTCGTCGTTGTAATTGTAATTTCGGGTTTATATTTAATTAAAATGAAATGGGTGACTTAGCTGAAAACAAGGCGTGAAATAATTGTATTCATTATAATTATGTCTTATGATTTTTGACACGGAAATAAACCTCATTCTATTCTATTCTATTCTATTCTATTCTAGCGACTTATTTGTTATCGTCTCTTTTATTATGTAGCCGCCTGTAGTCTCCACCTTCAGAATAATTTTACTATCACTATCATTACACTATCTTTATTGAATTTATTATTAAGCAGCTCATGGGTATACCGAGTAGTTTTGGATGTTTATTTGGTTTTACGTTTACGTATGTTAAGTAATCGTAATTTCTATGCACTCCTGACTAATAGGCCAGGGCTTCCTCCCTTGTCATTCACTATTGAAGTGGAAACCCTAAAAAGTTAAAAATACTTACGAAATGATAAACAGTTATGGACAACATAAGACAAGGAATTCTTAATTATGCTTTAGTCTTCGTTGACTCGAATTTTTAGAAGCTATTTCACTTGTGCTTATAAATTTATTGGATAAGATTTTGACAGTAAAAGATAATCTTCACTCAGTTTCAGTTGTTTGTTCTCTTTCTTTATCTAGCTCTAGGAATGAACAAATTATAAATTAAATAAGAATTTCAAAGAAAATCAAAATATATCTGAAGTCGATATATCTGAAGAAATGTTCTACGATTTGGTAGTATCCAATCAATTTGACTGTGCTCCTGCACTGGAATGATTTAACTTTTAGAATGAAGGAAAACATTTGCCGAGTTATTGGAAGATTGGTTGTCTTTATTCAGTCAAGTAAATCGTATCAATTTTAAAACAACATTCGGCTCAGGAAATTTATAACAATGATTATCCAGGCAGAAAAGAGAGAGAATTAAAATTGTCAGGCGAGTATAAAAGTAACTGGGATGTAATTAACAATAAATTAAATATATAAAAGACAAACAAAACTTAACTGACGATTAAGAATTCGATTCGTGTTACAATTCGAAGCAGCTGCTTAACAAAGAAGTCGCTTTTCTAAACATGTGAGTTACTAACTTTTAGTAAGTTACTCAGTAAAATACGATAGCAGTGTTTAACTGGTTTTGGAAATTTCGCCAGCCACATCTATGGGCTCCCTATCTTGTGGCACGCCATCGGCATTTGATAATTCCAGTGAATTCTTTCCGTCGTTTGGGTTGGTAGACTCACTGTGTTCAAGAACTACGGGTGGAACTAAAACTCCTCCGGATCCTGGTTCTTCAATATCGTCAAACCAAACGTCACTTGCAGATGCAAAGTCTGATTCTTCTGTGGTAGGGTTCACCATTCCTTCTGTGGTCAATGGTGGACCATCCATTGTACTTCCAGCATCTTCGGATCGACGACTTTCTAACGGCATCACTACTTCTGGAGTTTCTGGAACTCTAGATTTGTCAAGGACAATCCAACCGTTTGACCCATCTTCTTGCCCATCTTCTAAATTGTTGGAATTCGATACTCGTACAATCAGCTTGCGTAAAGGTTCTTTGATTTCTTCCGTTTCCAAATCTTGATTTTGAACACGAATTTGGTTTTGGTCAGGAAGTGAACAACGAGACATGTCTGTCTGATCCAGGCCATTCCGAGGTGATTCCGTCGGTGTTTCAGCCATTACGACTGCGACATTTTTTGGACTCGGCCTATTTTTTTCTGGCTTCGATTTTGTCTTGTCTTTCGGCTTTTTACTCGTCGGCCTCCCCCGGCGTGGCCTTTCGATTGGGCTGGAAGAAATAAGTTTTTGTCGTGGGAAATGATGCTGCCGTTTCTGTTGTAAGGATGGTACATTTTCCTTATCCAATATTTTTGCAGGCGGTTGTATCTTTCTTTTGCTCCTCCTCTCTTGTATTTGAGGGATCACGGCTTCGGTTTCAGGATTCACATCTCTAGCTGCTACTCCAGGTGGGGGCGATCGTAAACCATCCGATAGTATTAGCTCGGGTTCTGGAAAATTTCTTGGCGCATTATCAAGTTTGCCGAGATATGCAGAGTTAAAATCCAGGGACGAAGTCTCAAGACATAACTTATTGTACCAAAATCGTTCATTAGCACCTCGTGGGAGTGGATCCGGTGAAGGTTGTGGTACGCAATTCCAATGACCTTTCTTTTTCAATTTATTCTGCAAGGGGTAGATATTATAAGATTACGTCAAGTTTGAGTGCCAATTTATTTGGACTAATGATTAACTCTTTAATTTTTGAACATACCTGAAGACAACTATAAACGTGCTTAAAGAAGGTGTTGGCTTTCTCTAAGAATGTACGGTGGTGCTTGCCACAGACACGGCATTTTGGCCGGGGTTGTAAAACATAATGGGTCAAACGTATTACTTCATGAATCTTACGAGAATGCAATTCCAGACCTGTAAATGAAGTCACCAAAAATATTTTATTAGAATCTGTGCGTGACTCGAATGGAACCCGCGCCTTTCTCTCGCTTTCTCCATTGGAGAACGTTGTGAAAGTCTGATTCCTGAACCTTGGCGAAATAAATGCACTACCCGGCTTCCGATTAGCCATTTCCGGCAGTAAATATATAAATCGATCATCGATCCACTTCATAGATATGCGACTGCAATCCTCCGATCCTATCGAATGATTCTGATATGATATCGACTTATCAGGTTATATACATACAATGGTATCTGATCGCTCCTGTCGGAAATCAGTTTCTGGATTCAGACATTTAATCTTATCCAATTCGGCTGAACATTTTGTCTTAACATTTAATTTTCTCATGCAAACGATGCAGATATCTGATCGAGCGGGATAAGCTGATCCGATCAGAGATTTACCGAGATAACATTTGAAACCGGACAAGGGGTCGACATTTCAAAGTTTTTACCTGCAAGACTAACGCTGCGAAAAGAATTTTCTCCCTCTGTATCTGGACAAATTAAGCATTCATATTTCTCTGACGCTCCGCGATCATTGGTGGGACAATATACTGGCCCATGGTCAGTAGCACCCTCTTGATTCCACCCAGGATGTAATTCGCTCAGGTGACGGATCATGAGCTCTTTCAGAAATGACCTCCAGTGACAGAACGGACAGTACCAGTAATATGTTGGACCGATTTCCCTCCTCGTCATTTGATTTCTCATTCCGGCTGCAGAAGTTGATGGTTGAGGGCTCAAATCGCGCTTCTGTCTTTTTCCTTCCGGTGGATTGGCCTGACCTGACGTTGAAGGTCGTTTTAGTTTTGTATAATTGTTTGGAACTGTATCGTGTGTGTGGGATGTCATTCTTGGCATCCTGTTACTCATGCGCTCCACCATTGGCGTGATTCCTGGATAAAGTGGTCGTGTCATATCGTCTGAAAATCGATGCTACAAGTTTTTATGAAATACGTAGACTACCCCACATTCTACAAAATTTGGGAGTGGCCATATTTCTAGTACTCTGTAGCTACTCCGGATACCATTACTTGGCGAAAAGTATAATGTGCTTTTATCTACATCTGTCCATCTCCCTCCTCAAGTTGTTTTTGTGGACCGCTTATTTTGATGTTCCACATTTCCGATTTTGTAGCTTCTGGTGAAACAGTTATTCTAACAGTCTGCTTTTACATTATTTGTTGGCTTCGCGAATTATTCGAACCGTTATGCCCAATGTTTGCGAGTATTTGAGAATTCTGGAGAAATAACATCGACTTCTCAGTTTCACTGACATCTCAGTTTTGTGACGAATGACGAAACACATATGAATTTAATTTGACGCCATTCTTAAAGCGTTTAGTAAGCCTGGTGTTTCTGAAGCATTTAAACCGTTATAACGTGTGGTTCTCGTTTTTTTAAATTTTGTGGTGGGATACCGGCTTCAGTGAACATAAGGTCTGCCCCTTATTTCATATTATCTGCAATTTTTAACGTACCCTTTCCCACTTTTTATCACACTTCGAGCCAATATACTTTAAATTCAATCATAAAAATCAACGACTCCAAATAACATGCATTCTCGAACCTGAGTGTTGTGCAAGCTGTTGTTCATTCCAGAGAACCCTCGTCGTGGATTCTGTATTCCAGTCCCCCCCGTGGGCAAACTGAACATGAATGTCAAAATCTTCCAGGCCAATAAGTTTGCCTTCTGGACATCCTCCACATATCACTTTTTGTGGTCTGGCTAAGTTCTGTGGGACTACATATGCTGCTGATGATCTGGTTCCAGTTGCCTGCTGCATGGAGAGATTTGGCATGTGATTGAACGAGGGGGTTTCTTCTAGGAAACGGTAGATCAACATAAAATTAGAAAAGGTCTCCAGGTATTTTTATTTTTATTTCAATATTATAGTGCAAAGCAAAGCGTATAAGTAATGACCATTGGAACAAGTCAAAGACTTCGACAGTTTTTCCGAAATTGGCATGTAAAATCCCGTGGGTTATGGATGGATTTTTCTTGTAGGAATCTCTAGTGTATTTCTAAGCTCGGTTAATGATTTTGAAACTCAAACTTAGTCTCAATTTCCGTGGATTTTGATCGAAATATTTAGCAGTTAGTTTTCGTGAAGTATTGTCTGTACTTACGCCCTTGAATATCACCATTCGCAGCTACAAAATACGACTCTTCTACTCCTCCCAGATTTGTATTCCCAACTTGGACTCTCATATCATCGAGTTCACGTAAATAAATCTGTTCGAAGGTCTTCGAGTGTTTTAGAGGAACAGACAATACCATCCTGTCCTCCGGACAGCGAAACCTTTTAATGATTTTTACAAGTGCTGGTCTCCGATCAATTGCAAACATGGTTGATCCGGTGTAAAATATAAAAACTATCTTTGCCATGTCGAGGACGTCACAGTCTGGAAATTGTAGTATCTCTTCCCCGTCAGATACCTTAGATATTGAGAGAAATAACAAAGTAACACGGTTTAACTGTGATTCGAACTGGATTTTGTAAAATATTTAACCAATTTTTACCTGCATTCCATAGTTCTCTTTAAAATATTGCGAGACTGAATATAACAGCAAACCGTGGACTCTAACAAAACCGTTTGAGCACTGGATGCGATAATCCGTCAGACTGTGTGGGTAAGGAAGATTTTGAAGTTCCAGGAATCGGAATGATAGAGGTTTAATGGGCCGACAAACTGAAGAAGGACAAAAAGTTGGCTTTAATGGTGACAGGGGCTCATCATCTTCGCCCTGTAAAATAGCAAGTAACAAAATATTTTGATGATATTCCCCGTAAGTCAGAGGAATGAAAATGTGAAGAGAATTTGTTGACACTCCAGTCAGTCTCGCGGAAGTATCAGAAACGTCTATTACGAAAAAACTATTCTCTCGAATTTTACAAATAACCCAATATGCATATCTGAAATATTCTGATCAGATCTGTATATCCAACTAGTTTGGGGGTATTTTCGAGTAATAAATAATGAAACCATTAATTGACATTCGCTATGCTCAGCCGGGTTCAAACATCGGAAGCCCGGGTTTTCGTTGAGATATTACGTCACGGAAAGTATGACTAGAATTAGGGAATACTCCGGTGTAGTAAAACGTCATCAAGCAACAATAAGACATTGTAGGCCTGAGCGATCGAACCTACACTCCACGATACAGAGTGGCAACAATTAATGGGCAATATTACATACGAGTTAATGCATAATTTACTACTACGGTATTTACTGGCTAGTTCTGATTTTTAGTGGTCATTTAATATTTTATTAATAGGACCGAATATTTTAACCAACATTCATCTCCTAATTTGTCAAGAGCAATTCTCCGTTTCTATATTATGGGAAACAGATGCGACTAATTCACGGATTGTAAAGCTATTACGATTGAAGAAAGAAATAACAGACCCAAAAGCCAAAAATACAATACAGGGAGGTCCATTACCTATGTGCCCCGGAAGTACACATCTAGATTTATCCGTAAATGTCTTCCTGAATTATAAAGTGTGTGGTAGTTTACGAACACCCTACAGGTCACAGGTACTGCAACCTTTTCATGCCCAGATCTTAGCGGTTATAGAATTTCTGTGAATGGATGAAACTCGGGAACTCAACTGTGTGATTTACCAGGCGTACTACGCAATGGTGACTGTGAACTTCACTGAGGGTTAATTCCCTTACATTATTTTCCATCGCGTAGGACGCTTAAAAGAATTCAATAGCATGTAAAAATATGTCTTCTTTACCTGAAACTGTCTCATGAGGATCGTGAAACCGGAAGAAGAGTCAGGCAAACTGACATTATTGCTCGCATTCTCAGTTCCTCCCGTAAGTCTTGACAATCTCGGCGGTCTTCCATCCATTTTAATATTTTAGAATAAAAATATCTCAAAAACTGAAAATTAGTTCCAAATTATTCGAAAAATGTTTCTGCGAAAACTAACGCCAAACACCCATGTGTTTGTTATTGTTCGGCTGCCGTTCTTGTGCTGGAGAAATGATTTAACCCAGTATGTCGTTCCTCGTTCGTGAAAATGGAACTTGTGTGTAGTTAAGTCAAATTGCCACAATAGTCGGTAGATTGTCTTAACTGCCAGCCAATGCTATATGGCCAGATGTAGCAGAAAGTTCACTGGGTTGGGCATAATGATCACTTTTTCAGAATAAAATATGAGACGGATGCTCGGATATCACTGAAATCTTACTCGGTTGATTTCTAGCTAAATATTCAAATTCGACTTCTCTTGTGGAAAATGACTTGCACAAGAGTTTTTGTTAAGGAATAATTATGATGCGTTCAATCAACCCACTACAAAACTTGCAAGGAGCTCTGCATAATTTAAATAATAGACAAACAAACATATTTTCTCGTCGCAAATAAATATTTATTCATCACATAATTATATACGTGTACATGTACGGACAAACATTTTCATTTAGAAGGAATTTTCATTCAAATCTTGGGAATGCCAATTTGAGTCTCCACGAGAAAGAAATGGAGCAACGGACAGGAATTGTTGAGTTTCATCATCCACATCACATTCCACATAGTTAATTGGTTGGTCTTTCCTGTAAAACGTACATTTGCATTATGTTAAAATTTATAAGACAGATTTTAATATTTGGATATTTTTTTCTTGTCTATACCCTTGCACATGAACGCATTTCTGAAGCTCCACACTCTTGATCACGAATCTCTTCGAGTTGGCGGAAGTCTCTATGAATTCAACCAAATTTTTGAGTGGTAAGGGTTGCTCGGTCTTTGCATTTGGAAGTGTTGTCAACTCGTTCAATGGATATTGCCTTGGGATTGGCCAATATTGGACACCTGGAATTGTTTAAGAAAAATTTAAGTAATTGTTGCATTGCTTTTTGAGAATCGTTGGGATTTGGTAGAAATTTTGCTCGAGTGTTGCAGATTTTGGCTTAAAAATAGTTGGCGATGGTTTTGGCCAAATTTTGGGCTCAGCAAATTGGTACTACTACTGGGGTACAGGCATACGCAGATATGATTGCGCGGGGCGTCACGACGCGTTGGAGTTATGTCGACATTACTTGTTCTCGGTTATCTCTGGAATCAAATCTCATGATCGGATTTCTATAAGAATGGGTGACAAAGATTTTTAAGATTTTATCTAAACGGCTTACTGTTGTCCTTGCTGGGGAATTGAAGGATCTCGAAATATTGGTCGGGAGCCCCAGTAAATTCTTTGAGTAAAACTGGGCCCACGGTTACACCGATACGAGCTCTGAACTTGTGTTGTTGGCTTGTCAGGTACTATAATGTGTAAATTATTCCAACTTTTCACAATTAACAAACCGTAAATAATTTAGTGTTTAGCAATTATTATTGAAAGACTCACGTATCCTTCCGAGACGCTCATGAATCCGTATGCATTCCCATGGCGTAATTCCAGTTCACAGTTGTAACCTGCGACGAATGCCAAGACGAATAGTACTATCGGAGACATTTCAGAGAATTTGAAAAACTTTTTATGACGAAGTGGAAATTACAGATGAAAAGGATATCGATAAACCGGAAATTAAGTGGTAAAGAATAAAATCTCTGCTCCTTTTATACGTTTTCCTGGCAATAATTTAATCCAGAAATCAGAGTTAACCATAATTACGGTTTTGCCTTGAGGAACAATTATCTTCTAGTAATTAATATTGGAATTGTAAATTGGAGAGTCAGCTGGAACCAATTCAGAAGAAGCATCTGTTTTTCAGGAATTGCCTTACCATATAATTGAATTCCTCATTAGTTTCATGCATTTAATAAGCCCAACTCGTCTTAGCTCTAGTCTTTAAGCATTTAAGCAGTAATGATAAATTGTACATTAAAAACGCATAATGCAGTGAAAATGACTTAAACGATTTTAAAAATTTAAAAATTCTTGTTTGCATTTTCCTGGATTTTCCCGTTAGTATATTGTGTTGTGTTACTGTCCAAAAATTTCCACTTTATCTTTTACAGAATAGTGCATTCAGTCATTGACCCTATGCCACCAGGCAAGCAAAATAATATAATTAATTAGTCATATTAATAATTAAAGCCAATAAAACAAATGTATGCCCATGTTCCTCGGAGATTGCACTCTTCTGAGAACATTCCCCTTTACCACTTCCACTAATGCTTGTTTGCCAAAATGTCAACACTACACCGTTATGATGAATTCATATCCGATAAGCCTCGCCTTCCTTGTCTGTGTTGGCAATCGAACAAAATGAATTGCCAATGTTTATGAATAATATTATGAACCACTTAATTGCAATAGAATTTCATTTTATTTTCCATTACTTGCTTACTTGTAAAAAAAATTTATCCACAATATAAATGTTCGGGTTGTCTCAGTCATGTCAGATCGCGGCTCGCATAATGCATTGTTTCTGTCATGGAACATTTTGACTTGGGCAAAACGAACAACGACTTCTTCACACACTTAAACTCAATTTAGTAAAATAAGTTAACAAAATAGGTTCAACAAATTAAGTTTTGTCAATTTTGGGCTAGATTCCGATTCGTAGAAGGAAGAAATGGAAATAGAATGAATTGGCGGAGCGAAGACATATAAAAATTTACAAAATTAATTACTAATTTAAAAGTGATGAGCCTTGGCGAATCCACCGAAAGCCACGGGAGCAGCCGCGTATCCGTGATGGGCGACGGCGACTGGGGCAGCCGCGGCGTAGGCGTGGTGGGCGATTGGGGCGGCGGCATAACCGTGGTGGGCAACGGCGACTGGGGCAGCGTGTACAACGGGGGCGGCAACAACTTGCTTGACAGCTACGGCTGGTGCTTGGCGATCAACAACGGCGTTGAATCCGTTAATTGGGTCAGCGGTGTAGGTCACGGTTCTGACGGCACCATCGGGCTCAACAAGGGAATAACGTCCTTGGACAACATCTCCGTCGCGGCTCTCTTGGTGGTTCTTGGCATCACCGGTCAAACCGTCTTGGACGCTGTACCTGTTGATATTGTGTATAATAATCAATATTAAGTATTAGTAAAACAAACAGTGATTCAAATTTTCACTTACCCGTAATTGTACTGTGGGTGAGCATCGTATGGTTCTGGTTGGACGGCTGGAAATTATTAGAAAACAATTAATTGAGCTCGACGTGGATGACGACTATCATCGAAGAGCTAATTTCGGAATTTTTACTGGTTTCAAAGGATTTGGAGGTACACAACATCAGAATATGTAAATCTTCAGTTCTTGATAAGGGTTTCAGAGAAACGTTTCGGAAAAATTCGAAACCACAAATTGTGCGAAGGCGCATATTATTTAGAAATAATTTCTCTGAAAGACTGCAAGATAAAACCCTATTTAATACAGAATTTGAATGATTCTGTGAATTTTTCGGAATTGAGCAAGAAATCGATGCGTTAATCGCAAAATAATTGGTCCATGAACCGGAATGTCGTCTGTGGTTTTGGAACTTTTATATACCTAGATGCAATTTTTTTTTAAATCACGATATTTCCAAATCTCTGGGAGAAAGTTAATGGGATTCTAAATTCGTGAGGGAACTTACTTTTTACAGCGATGGCTGGGGCAGCGTGGACGATTGGAGCAACCTATATTTAGAAACACAGGCTCTCACAATTACGTCAATTTTCAGAATTTAATTCGTAAAGGTAAGATTAATAGAAACTTACAGCGCGGGCAACGGCAACTGGAGCAGCGGCGTAGGCGTGGTGCGCGATTGGGGCGGCGGCGTATCCGTGGTGGGCAACGGCGAGTGGAGCGGCGGCGTATCCGTGGTGGGCAACGGCGAGTGGAGCGGCGGCGTATCCGTGGTGGGCAACAGCGAGTGGAGCGGCTGAATAAGTCTGGTGACCGTAGCTGGCAACTGCTGGGCCAGCGGCGTAGGCTACTGGGGCAGCGACCTGATAACCATACTTTATTTTTAGCAAAAAAAGCTCTCGCAATTACAACAATTGTTTTCAAAAATTCAAAAATTTTAGATGTAATTTTTAAATTCAATTATCTTACAGCAGCGCCAAGGGGACCACCGGCGGCAGCCACTCCGAAAAGGGCGAGTAATACGATGACCTGGAAAAAATAGAAAATGAAAGAATTAAAATACATTTTTGAAATCATAAATTCATAAATGTGTAAAGTTATGCAATTAGTAGTGTAAACAACTCCGATACCTGCATGATTACTACAAAGTAGTTTTATGTATATAGAAGGAGGTCCAAAGATGAACTGAATTGAATGAACGAGTCTTCGAGGACTTTAAGTATTTATAGTTAACCTGATTAGTGAAAGTAACCTTTAAAAAACACACATAGTAGAACCAAATTTATTGGGGGCCCGAGCTAGACAACTCCTTCCCATAATGTATTTTAGTCTTCATTTTATTTAATTCGTATCATATGATTGAATAACTGATCTACATAAAAAATTAATGACCGTTGACTGCTCTCGTAATTGGTTCAACTCCTTAATTGTTGCACGACATACATGGCACACCTCCTGGAATTTGCATTTCCATGTTGTTGTTTTTTCATCTTGACTCGTATATAATAAGAGTATAGATTTGAAGATATTATTGTGTAAATCTTTACACTAAGATGATGTGACGATTGAAGGTGCCAGTGCCAATAAACGTGTTACAGAGATTTTTTTTTTCTTATTGACAAAAAGGAGAGCACTTTGCTACTGTTTTTGCGCTAATCTACCTGACTGTTCAAC
The DNA here is from genome assembly GCA_034694305.1 of Protaphorura glebata. NCBI lineage: Eukaryota > Metazoa > Arthropoda > Collembola > Poduromorpha > Onychiuridae > Protaphorura > Protaphorura glebata. The sequence goes on from JAQFYE010003463.1 coordinate 14,701, forward strand.
TTTACCTATTCAGTTCGAGGCGATGATTATTTGCACTTCAATTTGATCATAATTACTAGATTGTTGTACTCTACGGCTCAGATTACCCATTGTTTCTTGATATTTTATTACACATCTCACAATGAACTCATTTCGGACGTAAAACTAAGGACTGTCTGGAAAATACTAACAGTAATTAAGGCATGGTCAAACCTTGTCGAGTATTTTTCGTAGTGCTTAAGTTATTTCCAGTGAATAGCGCCAATGAATAGTATGAAAAAACTCCAGAGCAATACGTTTTAAACAAGCGTCACCCTGTCTGCCCGAGGAATCGACGGCGAACTAGTAACTAATGCGAACTGATCCGATCTGTCTAAGGCCTTGTGAATTTGTAATTTCATGTATCCCGTCCACGGATCAAGTTTTCTTCAGCGGCTAAAATTATTTTCTGATTCCGCATTACGGACTATACATTTTCTCACTATTTGATTTCATCTGATACATAGAAGCAGGAAGAGTAGACAAGGTGATTTCCTTTTCCGGGAGGTCTCACTGCTGTCTCCCGTAACAACCAAATCAAATT
>JAQFYE010003464.1:0-15259 GCA_034694305.1 Protaphorura glebata
AATTCGTGTAACTAATAAGAACTTTTTAAGTTTTTGTGCCATTTTGTTGGTCAAACGGTTGAAACAGGTCTTAGGCCAAAAATTCGCTCTAGGCCTGTGCCTAGTCGGCCTATAGCTGGTTACGCCACTGCTGAACGTTCAATCGGAATCTTGTCGAAGAATCACGCAAAGCACTTTTTCCGTTAGTTAGCCAAGATCTTTTATTTGGGTCAAGAATTTCTGAAAACTGTTATTAATATTCGGACCTTTTCTCCAACAACGAAGAAAAAACAGAGAGGAAAAATATTAAAATACAATATAATATCACCTTAACTAATCAGATCAGTAACCATCAACGTTTACCGCAAAGGGCCACAGAACACTCGTTGCTTGGCATCATTTGCAATAATAATTAATCTATGCGGCATAATTTATAGCTATTTTCTTTAAATAGCTGAACTTGTATTTAGACGTTTACTTCAAATTAGCAAATTTTTGTTAATGTATTTTATATATTTCGTATGCATTTTACCGGAATTTCTATTAAAAACCGAGAATCATTATCGAATATGATAATAAACGTCCGGTTAATCATTGCGCGCCGGGACAAAAATAAGCACAGGGTCGGCAATAGTCGAATTTTAATTAGCCCCCGAACGATTACTCTGTCATTTATTCACTTGAGGACGTCTCTGAGCATTAGTGTACGTGAATTGTACACTATAACATAACATGAACTGTTCAGTGGTCATTTGCTCTGAAATCTTTTACCCCGAGTTGGTACATCATTTGTGGTAATAAGCGAAAGTTCATAATGTGCACAGTTTTTGAGATTTAGTCAATGAAGAAATTAAGTTAATTATCCCTTTTGTGTTTTCGACTCCGAAGACAGACTTCCCATTAAAAGCCATTAAACGACGATGTGTTAAATCCATTAGCTTGTTATTTCTTAATTCTTCTTATAGAAGCAACGATGTACGTACTAACATCAGAGGAAAAACAAGTTAGAAAAGTGAGACGACTGACTCTCTTTATCAGCAACAATAATACTTTACGTGTTCCTAATTGCAGTGATTTGTTTTTAAGTTAAAGTTCGTTAACATAGCTTACTTGGCGTACAGAATGATCCTAAATTGCCTAACAGACTAATGAGCTTACCAGCAGCTTAAACAAAACTAATTAAAGGGAACTGAGAAAGGAAATGTTGGGTTAACACCTAAATGATTTTTGGAATATGATAATGCTCATTTTAATTAGTTAGGTAGTCAATTTCTTTTATTAAGGTCAAGAATATCAGCTTAAGCTGTTGTCAACATTCGGGCCCGGCTTAAGCCAACAAGGAGAATACAGAGAAATTATAATAGTACTAGTTAAAAGCCCGACCATACGGCCGGGGTAAAAAGGAACCAAATAAAATATATTACGGCAAACCCTCAGCCGGGCTCAATTCGGCCAATATTATTTCAGATGGTTCCAAGATAAATAGGACCCTAACCGTTTCGTCACATTTCCTCAGAAATCAACATCAAAACATTATAATTACATTTGCTTGCTAAGCAACTCGAACATATATGACCACATCAGCAGTACACCACCCAGTAGTGAGTTCCCACGTCAAATCTCGGTTTCTAAAAAAAAACTTCTTTTGAACTACCCTGCTGTAAAGAGCATTTCCTAACCTACTACAGCGTATTAGTGAATTTCCAGGTCAAATCTTGGTTTAAAAAAACTTTTTTGAACCACGCTGTTGTATGTAAAGTGCATTTTCTAACCTCATACAGCGTATTAGTGAATTTCCAGGTCTGATCTCGGTATTGTGAAAAAGACTTTTGAACCACCATGTACGGAAGAATTTGTGAACCACCCCGTTATAAAGTGCATTTTCTAACCTCCTACTGCGTATTAGTGAATTTCCAGGTCAAATCTCGGTTTTTTAAACAAAAACTTCTTTTGAACCACCCTGCAAGGTCTAGTTTGTGATGATCCACCCTGTAGTGCAGTCCTGTCCTGTGTGTGTGAATTCTCATTGAAATTATGATTTTTCATAATTCTGCGCCAACCCTATCATGACTGTTGATGACTGTTTATCAACTCATGCGTAAACAATTCAAAACTTTGAAAAGTTGATGGTTTTTAAATGGAGGATTTGTGTTAAAATGAAAGTTTTCATCATGACGTATGACACAACACTATAAGTTTAATACCACTATTAGAGTCACATGACGTGAACCTCGTGGCTTATTGTGACCACCTGCCTACTTTGACCTTTGGCTTGGGAAAAAATGAGAACTGAATTACGAAAGATAACTCAGTCTCGATTGACGATCATTGTTGTGTGTGTCAAACAAACTACGGGCTAAATCTAAATCTGCTCGGAAACGTAGAAACAATTATGACACTATCTGTGTCCTCGAATTGTTCGAAGAGTTGGCTCGAACAATAAAGTACTGCCAAGCGAAACCAACCCCTAGTTCCCGAACAGTAAAGTGCTGCCAAGCGACAACCAGTACCATTAAACCCTGGGTCGGGGAAGTTATTGAAAAGTTGATGATTTTTCAATGGAGGATTTGTATTAAAATAAAAGTTTTCACCCATTACTCCATTATGACGTATGATACAACAGTATAAGTTCCCTAATGCCACTATTATATAGTGGGATTATCAAACCAAAAAAACTGAAGGTTTTTTCATTTAGCGTTTGTTCCTCGCGTAATTTAATTAAAATTCAGCTATTTTGGTTAATTTATGCAATTTTAGTTAGGTTAAGCCAGTATATATGTAAGCTGCCAAGTTGCAAAGTTTCAAGGTTCTGAATCCGTCTACAAAAAGTCGCAACCCAGCTAAATAGATCCAACCAGTAGTGCACATGAAACTGACAGTCTGGACTCTGGAGTTCATAGTTGCAATTGGTGAGTTACGACCTCAAAGAAAATGTTCCACTCTCTTTTCGTGTTCAATTATTGAACGCAAAAGAATTCTATGATCAAACAAAATAACGTCTGGCCGAATTTCATTTCATTTTCTTTCGATTTACCCCAATATTCAAATGCAATTGAATTGTTGATGCAAAATCTTCAGAGATCCCTTTCTTGTGACTTGCATTTGCAGAAACAATAAGGTTCGCCTATAACCCTACTTTAGAACAGATCTGAGGACTCAACTGGACGCTAGCCATTAACGGCGGTTTAGGTTCGCGTTGTAGCAAAGCGCGTAAAAAATGTCAGGATGTTATTGTAAGCAACATCCTTTAAGTTAAGCAAGTTAGCATAATTATGTCATTCATAATTATGTGGTATGGTTTTATCAAAGCATCCGTTAATTATGCTTACTAAATGACTAGTAATGCATTTCCTAGCAATTATCTAGGCTAAACCTTTTGTATATAAACCATTGACAGTAATTGAATAAACCAGACTAGGATGATCAGTCCAGATCATCTCTAGATTTCAGTACGAACATGGACTGGAGTATTGATGTTCATTAAACACCCTAACCAAATACCCTCTCACCATGGCCATAATAATTGCATCTTACTGAAACGAAAGTTTGATTTCAGTGCCTAGTTTATGTCCTCGTTCCGCTCCGCTCCTCATTTTTCCCATCGCAAATGCGTCTTAATAGGTGCAGTTAAGAATTGTCTTCAAAAGAAGGCAAGGGTTAATGCGAATGTGTGACTGGAATGGATAAGATGAAGCTCCAACAACTAAAGACAATAATATATAGATAGTGATCGGGAGTGAGAGGAAAAGTTTAGTTGGATAGTCCTATACATAATTTAAAGACAAAAGAGTAGCCGCGTAGTGTGGCCTCTAAATCTATTAGTAGGAAGGAGATTACATGTTTTTCAGAAAATCGTTGTCTCTTTTGCCACACACGAAAATTCAAGTAAAAACAAGACATTTAACGCACACTTGGAATAATCAGTCCGACTTGCCTTGAAAGCTGGACAACACTAGCCTAAGTTAGTCATAAATTAACTCTCAAATTGTCTCAAACTCATTCACAAGGTTCGCCTTTGTACTGTTTTTAGTATAACAAATTAACGACTATTGTTAAAGACTCACGGCCTCATCCGTTTTCAGTTCCCATCGCTCTAATGCAAATTAACGGTTCAACTTTCGAAAGTCCAATTAAATCAACATATCGATCAATTATACATATATACATCCATTTATTTGACATTCACCCGAAGGTCTAGTCAACATTTGATGTTCTTTTTCATGTTCGATTAATTATTTCATCAATTTATTACTCTGAATAGCAATTTAGCAGACTAGCATCTTTAAAACTCTTCTCTGTGATTGTGTAACACTCACCGATGGATCAATCGGGATTTATTCCTATTGTTGTGAGGAATGTTATGCTTTGACATGTGAATAAACAAATATTGAATCTTGAATCTTTCAATAAATAATTATTTTCGGTATCATACGTTATCATCATTTCATAAACAAACTGGCATGATATTGAGATCTACCTGTGCAGCGCTCTTTTCGGTTGACTACTTCAACTTTCTACGTGTCCATTGTCCATTCTCTCTGAAATTATGATGATTCAGATGAAAAATTCAGACAATCTTATGCCATAGTGCCCGGTTTAGGAAGTCGTCATTTAACTTCTACTTCCACCTGTTTCACAAAACTGTATTTTGTAATTTCATTCAGAAAATAAATTTAAAAATAAATTTCAAATGTCTGGTAATTCTATTCCGAAGTAAAGTAACTTGTATGTTACTACGCGATTTTCAGACCACCTCCTGCACCTGTCTCTCTCGATCTCAATGTTCTCAACGGTTATCTCAGTCAGTTTAGTTTACCCGCAGCAATGGAGCCGAGAGAACTTTCGTTAAAAATCTGTTCATTTGGGTTCTTATTGGAAATGACAAATCCGCGCAGACATTCCAGGTTGGAATTTACTCGGAAATTTTTTAATTACGTTAAAATATTATTTAGCCATGTAAGGTAACAATTTCACTAATCTTTTTCTGCACGGGGTGCAAAATGTATGAATTAAAGTCGGGTTCAAATCGGTAGCGTCAGGTTTTCGAAGAATATATTTTTCTCGCGTTCTTAATTCTCTAAACTCTGTTGAACGATCAACGGACAGAAAGACAGGTAAATTCGTAGTTGTAATACCTTGTCAAACTTGTGCCAGAAGGGCACGGGTCTCGGGTCTTATTAATTCCATTTCAAATGAAAAGGAAATCCTTAATGCAGTAATAATTCTTCGTGTGAAACATGACCATGTCAGAATGTAGAACTGTCAAGGTAAGATTTAGTAAAACTACACATCTTTTCACACTCATTCTGCCTGTACAAGATTTAAGCTGTTGATTTTGCAAGCAAGTATTACACGGGGATAATAAACCCTCTGCAAACTTAATAATAGTTGTGGTGGAGTTCTTTGAGACTCGTTTAATCTCAATATAATAAGTTTTAAGTTTATGCTGCACGTGATAGGTTCAAATTCACATATATTCAATACTGCACATTTATACCATCACAAATACAAGGATTTCCCCATTTTTTCGTAAAAGACATAAATCGTATTCCAGCTACTGCCAGTTATGGCAGCTTAAATTCTCGTTACAAATAGTTACAATGGCAAATTCAAACTCCATATGATCTGTGAAAATTTTAAGAAAAGCATGTGGCTTGTGTTCATTGTTCATAATTATCTTTGTAAAAGTCTGTTCTTGATCAAAAGTTACTAGTTTTACCCTCAGGTTTCCTTAAGTAAATATCCCGATCCTGAAGCAATAAATTCACAGAAGTGATTATTCAATTCAATTCAATTCAATGAGTTTATTTAAGTGTCGCTGATATACAGGGTGTTTCAGAAAAGGCGCATCGTTGTTTGCTGGAATTTTGGCGTAGTTACGAAAATTTACATTACGCAATGAGATTAAACCGCCTAACAACGATGCGCTTTTTCTGACCCTGCATAATATGAATTACAATCCAATTAGTAAATCAATAAATTAATTTGTTAACCTATTGTAACGTGTTCACATTGTTGCCAATATCCACAACACTTCGCGTTTGGAGATGTTGAAAAAAATTTGACCCACACACACACACACACACACTATAAAACATCACTAAAACATATTAGCTAACAAAGAACGTTAATATTTATGTGCTTTAGTAAAATGATTTACAAAATAACCTGGACCTGGCGTTCTCAACTCTCTATGAGATTTGAGCTGAAATTTTACAAATTTGACCTGGCTGAAGGAATAATGTCAGATCTCTGCTCCTAAGGTTTTTGTCATGTTGAGGCTCATCCCGCATCGTAATCCACATGGTAGAATGCCTCCAGTATGCCCGCCACGCTTTCCGTGAATAATGTTATAATTGTTTCGGATAATTTTGATCACACACAAATGGAGGAAATACATATAACAGCGTCAAATCTCTTTACAGCACGACACTGTGTCTGCCCAGACCTACTTAGCCTCGCCATAGCTAAACAGAAAGGGATGTCCGTCTACGATCCTAGTATTGGCAGTCTAAGCCAGTGTAGGTTAGTCCATAGATATTTATGATTAGGCATCAAAATGAAGAACAGCGCTCGGAATAAAATCTTAGAAAACTCTCCAGTCTGAAAATATGACCGTGAAAGTAAAATCATCTACTGTCCACTTGAAAAACGGCTCGTTTTTCTTGGACGGGAATTCTTACATTGAATGTTATTCCAGTTCTTAAAAGAAAGTGTTTTTGAAGACAAAATATTACTTAGGGTTTAGCATCAGCTCAGCTTCGATAGGTCAAAAAATCCTTTTCATGAAAGGATATTCATGTAGAAAATACATATGGTATGTTGGGCGAAGTATTCTGTTTCATCGTGTAACAAAGGTCGGTGAAAGGGTAAAAAGGGTTAAAATGTAAGAAAATAAACGCTTTACAAGTTTAGCCCATCCCATCTCAGGTTGAAAAAACAGTTTTGCCGTCTTGGGCTTTAAACAGAGCTTTTATAATAAGAGAGTGACACAAAACCTTTCCAGAACCTTGAGACGAAAAAACGAGACCCTACTTTACACCAAGTGTTAGTGATTTTAGTACCAACATTTAATGATGATTTCAAGCTCAGCTCAGTGGGACAGCTTGACCGTAAAGCCTGTTTTTCATTTTAAACCTAATAACCCGCAGTTCTGGAATGTTTATTTTCTAGTGACCTGGAAACTATTTATGTACATAGGAGGTTTGCATATTGCGACCGGTTGGTGGAGTGTTCGTTAAAGCTGGATTAAATGACGTGACCATTGTTTTTCAAACAGAAAACTAAATAACCTTTGCATAGAGGACCTTTGCTTCTTGCATGCTGCGAAATGTCGAACAAGGACAATTTCCTTTCGGAAATACGATTTTACACGGAAAGTCATTGCTTCAAGCATAGAGTTAGAAATTTCAGATTGTTTCTATGTTTTTTTCTCTAATTATATACCTATCTTTTGTACCAGATAGGTACAAAAAAACTAGCTACAATTCCTATCTGTATGGCTTCAAGATTATTTTCGAAATACGATTTTACAAGGAAAGTCATTACTTCAATTTTAATCTTGAAATACCATTTTGCAAGGAAAACAAACAAATTAATTACCAACACGATACACTAGTCTCGCGGTTTTAAATAACTTGGCAAGGACAATTCATTTTTCAACATTTATTAGACAGATTAATACAAGGTATGTGGTCATTGAGACCGTACCATTACTACGAACGAGGAGTTACAGTGTCCTATACTAGAATTTGTCGACATGATCAGCGATTATTTTATAGTCTCATTCTAATGTTACACAGAGGTCTAAAAATTATATAATTGAAAGGGACGTGATTCGACAGCTGATGTAATCAAAGATGAAAACCACATGAAGGAAAGTCGTACTACACTTGAAAATAATAAACTAAACTATAAGGATTCGCCATACGAATGGACAAAATCGGATGAGTCCTAAGAATCCGAGGTTACAAGCAAGCCTAATTAAGCTGTCAGGTAGATTTAACAAACATTATTGTCTTGACCTGTGATATTGGTATTTACACTAAGAATCGCTTCTTTTAGGATTCTTCAGGGTATCGTTAAACATCAGATCTCTCGAAATACTTTTGTCGTTTATTACACCTCCTCCATTACATATCCATCAGGAATTAAAATATAATACTTAAATAAGTCGATAAGTCGAAAAGATTGGGGATCGAAATATTCCTAGCTTCGAAAACAAAAGCACTTTCAAAAGAATAGCAGATTCAAATTATAAAACAAAATGACGCGTCCGTTTTCTCAGAATAATGGCGTCAACGTTGTGTAACATTTCGATTACACCTCAAAACGAACACGTTGCGATTTGACTTTACACAAAATTTCCGTATTCTTAGGCTTGGACACGAGAAAGTAAACATTATGTATATTTCCGCGCAAAATTAACGTAGGTTTAATAAGTTCATTGAATCTGAGCACCTCCGCCTTAAGATCATTGGTTTCTGCATGTAATTTAGTACACTTAATCGTCATCTTTGACTAGAAAGTCACGCACACGTAATTCAGCGAAACGATAAAATGAACAATCGTGCTTTCGCTTCTTGTAATTTTTCAAGGCCGTTTGTTTCAGTTGGTTACGTAGCTCCCTGATCTATATCTTGATGACGGAGAAGCCCGAAATGCTAAATACTAACGTTCTTACACAATAATACGCCGTAAAACTGTTAATTCAAAATTTACTTTCCCACTGACGCTTTCACCAGCCTTTAATTCATACTCAATCGACGTCTCCTTCATCTGGCGTCCATGTTTTCAGAAATTCGGTCACGTCTTCGTGTCCAAATTTCACAGAATCGTCTTCAGGAAGATGACCCCATCTGCGAATAATTAAGGAAGTTAAATGGATTCAAGTTATACATTGTTTCTACATTTCAGTTTTCAAAGGCGAGTGTTGATTTTTGTAAATTCCTTACCGATCTTTGGGATTATGTTTCACTCGACATTGTCGAAGGAGGTAAACAACACATTCCAAATGCCCTTCCGCAGCGGCGAGATGAAGCGCAGTACTGTAATATGAAATAGTTGGAAATTGGTAAAAGTTTTGGTTTATTTTGATTTGGTTGTCATTCAATTCAAGCCGTTAACGGCCCACAGTCCGATAATGAGGCATTGTTGACAATAATTTAATACTTAGATAGAGGAACATACCGTCCATCGTAATCAGATGCATTCATGTCCATGCCCGACAAATGATGGCGTCGCATGGAGGTAACATCACCCGAAGCAGCTGAGAAGAGTAAATTGACAATATTCAACCCCTTTGTCTCGTAACGATGCCTTCTTGGATCAAGTTTATGGGATGCGTGCCTCAAATTGTCGTACTTATGGAAGTTGAAAACTTGAACTAATTCCTTTAAATACAACAAATCAAATATTACTGCTAATGCTAACCCCAAATAAAAATCAATTGTAACGTCTTATTAGTATACTTACCTTACACAACTCCACACCTCTGACTGTGTTTCCGAGAATATCAAGCGGGGGACTCCACACCGCCATGCCGAGAACATTCGGAACGACAATCATGATTGCACCGCACACTCCAGATTTGGCTGGCAACCCAACTTTAAAAGCAAATTGTCCAGAATAATCGTACATTCCGCATGAATGCATCAACGAGAGCACATCACGGACAGAGTCGGATTTCAATACTTTCTCGCCGCTTACTGGACAAATGCCACCGTTCGCCAATGTAGCCGCCATTACAGACATAGCTTCACAGTTACACTCCATACTGCAAATCTGGACCGCAAAACTTAAAATGGTATCGAAAAACATTTTGAAACCAATACTAAGCGTTGACAATTCATTACCTGAAAATAGTAATCCATGCACTCCTTAAGATTAGTTCCTTCAGGAAAACATTTATTTTCACGCATGTAGAAACCCAGTGCGTAATTTCGATCGGCAGCATCACGCTCGGAGAGGAATACGGCGTTGTTGAAACCAATGTACTCATTGCCACAAATTTTCTGTGTATACGAAAATTACAAAATGATATTTCAATTTTTTAATCTCAATCTGAAAAAGTAAGTTATTTATTAGAAAATTAGCAATTCACTATTCCACATGAATCTGAATTCACGTGACAGGAATTCCTAGAATTTATTTCTAATTCGTTTTGCCAAATCTCCGAGAAGTGGAGTTCTGACTTCCAATTACTAACAAATCTGGTCTAGATTTCGGATTCATGTGGCTCCACATATTTTATATACCACAACTTCACCTTAAAATATTCTTGAGTGTAGTCAAATTTTTCAGCAAGACTCATCTCCGGTTTGACCTATTGAATTGATAACCGAATGAAAATAAGATGTGAAACCAAACAGAAAAAATACTAGATGTCAACTCATGATGACCTACCATCGATTTTAGAAGAGAACATACTATAATTGCGCCTGCATTAACCATAGGATTGTGTGGCTTTTCTGAAAAATTGTGAAATATAGACTGTGAGTTTAAAAACGGCATCAATGAAAAAGTAGTGTCAAAGTTCAACTTACTATTGTGGTCCAAAACTAGTTCATTAAACATTCTCCCAGACGGCTCTTGCCCAACGTACTGATGCACGGTTTCCTCGCCCAATTCATTTAGAGCAATAGCGTAAGTCAGTGGTTTACTATTAGAAACGAGTAATATTTTGAACACTAGCGTCTCGATGACGGAATACTAGAAAATGATACTTGGTGACTGTAAATTACCTGCAAGACTGAACGGTGAAAGGGATCTGAGTGTCTCCGATCGAAAAACGCTGACCATCAATTGTACATATACTTACGCCCCAAAAATTCGGATCAACTCGTGCTAATTGAGGAATATACGATGCTACTTTACCACCTTTGACATTTCTACATTGGTTAAACATTCGCTCAATGTGAGCACAAAATGCAGGAAACTCGGGGATAATGAATTGTTGACGGAAAGCTTTGGAAATGAGAACAATGTTATCCGTGATAACACTTTTGAAGTCATCTCGATTCAAGCGCAGAGTCTCAATGGATCCAGCCGCTCTTTGGGGATGATTAACCTCTTGGGCGACGTGGGCTTTCTTTAAGTTATCAAAAAGCTCGGCCAGTCTAGGGTCGTTTCTACGCAAGCCCGTTCTCTCCAGAGCCTGAAGAATAGATTTAAGAGAATGCTAGACTTGAAAGAACAGAACTGAAAATATTAATCGTCTATGCCGAAATGGTCAACGTACCACCAAAAAATTTCCGATCTGTACTATTTCTTCGTTATTCTCGTGAACGGCAAACTGTTGAAATATCAAATCATCTACATTCTTATGCTGTGAGTTGTCCCTGAAACAAATAATATGAAAATTGTTAAATGAGACCCAAAATACATATTACTACTCAAATGCAGGGCTGGTAATCAGAATCGGAATCGTAATCGAAATTTCTTGATAATCAGAATCGGGATTAGAATCGGAAGCGAAATTCCAAAATAATCGGAATCGAAAATCGGAATCCAAATTCTAAAAAAAGCGGAATCGGAATCGAAATTCGTATTTATTTGCGCTTTTACAATTCCTATTCCAATAGTGCAAATTTGCAGTAAAAGTTGTCCAATTGGGCAAAAGTGTGGGAATATTTTGTTTTTGAGTTCACGTTCAGTGCCAGTCAGACCTTCCTGAAGGCAGGTGTGGTAATCGGAATTGTAATTAGAATCGGAGTAGAAAAATAATCGAAATTAATGTAATCGGAATAGGAATTAGAATCGGAATCGAAAATGGAATTTTAAAATGATCGGAATCGGTATCGAAATAATTTAATAATCGAAAAAAAAATCGGAATAAAGAATTTCGATTACCAGCCTGCTCAAATGAAGCGGTTCGTTTGGTTTGGAATATTATACATAACAATATTATAATAATATCGCCAAGTATGCGATTTGATTGTCTACCAAAACCCACCACCAATAAATATTCCTAAATCTTCAGTACATCATTAGCCTAACACTAGCACTAGCGCTAGCGCTAGATTTTGCTACTGTACCAAAATGACTAACGAAGCAAAAGGTTTGCAACTATTTTGAAAATAACATTTTACGTTTTCCATTTCGGTGGCTCAGGCGTTCCTCGACCTTTCGCAAAAATTGCAATAGAATCTTTTCGTAATTTTTCACTCAATTTAGTAGAATGCCTAGAATTTTCGCCGATACTGCTACAAACGTCATCTTCATCGTCTGGCTCCGGTTCCGTGTTAAGCCCAAACCACAACTTTCTCCTCGCCAACTCTGATGGACGTCGTCCCTTATTTCCTACCTTAACTTCGTCTCCAAAACCATCTCTGATTTCAGATTCGCAGTCGTCATCTAAATCATTGGTATTGACACTACCGATGTCGAATTCTGGGTCACCATCCACTTGTACTCCTTCCTCAGTTAAAAAATCCACCCAAACCATAGAAGCACTTCGGTCCCTTTTTTGTTTCGGTGCTACAAGAGGAGAATGACTTCCGTTATCCACATGGTCATGATTTTCACGGTTTTGGTTTGTGGTCTCTTGAATCGGTGTTGGCGATTCCTCTACCTCAATTCGTGGCAAAGGCAAAGTGGTAGATTTTTGTTTGACTCCATGCGGGAAATTATGGTTTGGCATTGCCATTAGTTTTTGTTTAAGCAATTCAATTTCGTCTTCCTCAGGTGATGGTGGTGGGGTATCGATTTCTATGTGCTTAGCATGCCCATTGCTTGTATGGTTTAAATTTCCAGAATCGGTACTGAGTGAATGTTGAAGTTTACCTTTTTCATACTCGCCAATAATACTTGTTTTCAACTCTTGGTTTTCTCTTGGTTCATTCAAACTTTGAACTGATTTAGACAGTTCCTTACCCTTTTTCTTTTGTGTCTGAGAATTTTTATCAAAAATATTCTGGAAGGAAGATCCGAGTGAACCTAATGCGTCAGAAAAACTCTTCATACGACGAGGACGACGCTTTGGTTTCGTTGGTTCCTCTACGTATTTTTCTTTGTTCATTCCGGCCATTAATAGAATGTCCTATAATCAACTCTTAACGAATAGGAGAAATAAATGCTTTCTGAAAGCTGTAGTTTCTCCTAGAACTTCAAGTACCAGGAAATATACTTTCTCTAAACTGAAACCGTGCAGATGTACCTCTCAACACCAACGGCAGTGGACGTTTCAGACGCTGCAATTTGAAACTCTTGAGCTTGAGTACTCGGTGGATGACGTGGGGGTTTGGAAGAACTGGATGATGAATTCCTTCTCCCATTTCCATCAATTAGTCTGAGCTGGAGAAAACATAAAATATCACAAGATTACCATTAATCTTGTGTGGCCAACACACCCAACAAGAAGCACATACATTTAATTAGCATCTTCTCAAGCTCGCAACTAACTAGTATCTGATATTTGCCTAATGTTCTTGAACAAGTTTATTGTAGGGTTTTTCAGACCATTGGAAGCACGAGGAGTGAGGTAGAGAGTAGGTCATAACATAACTCAGTTACGTTTAAAGCAAATTACAATGGCATCCCAAGCAGAGAAATCATATGTTCAATTCCGCAAGGGCTGGGCTCGGGGTGCTAGTCGGAAATGGTAGTAATGCGGAACAACAAGAACAGGAAGGCATGATATGAGTGAGAAAATTAGGATGAATCTTAATTGAAATCAGACCGAATACGATCGCACCGTATTTTAATAAGATTCTTCGGAGAAATAGTTAACTTGTTTATTTTTAGTAACCACTTTTTCCAAGTCGGGTCTAATAGTTCCTGCGAGTGTCTTAGCACTGCCGTGAGTGTTTACCTGTCCATCAACGACTAATTCTCAAGCATACAAGTTAAGACAGGACTGAGCACCAATCTTGTCTCAGTCTCTGAGGAAACCAAATTCATATCCGAACAGCTTACATTGTCGGTCATCCTGAACTAACGTGTGTGCAATTATTGGAAATAATGAATATGCGCGTTTTTGTTCTAATTCGAATTCGAATGCTGGTAAAGATCACCCCACCTCGTATGTATTCAAATTAAATCTGAGCAAAGCCCATTAAGAAAACATGCGAAGATATCCACTACAATTTTAACTTCAACTTACATTTTGGCGTGAAATGCAAATGAAGTAATTATTATAGAATTTCTATTGATAGGTGTATGGGTGGGCGAGTAAGTAAATCGTCTTGCGCTAATTGGGAAAACCTTAAAACGTCTCTCGGAAACAAATCCGTAGCACTTTAAATTAGAATGGTAAAAGGGTTTGGTGAGTAAATAATTGTATCACATTACGTAAAAATCCCACCGGAAAACTTCCATATAAATTTGAATAATGTAAAAGTGGGCATGGAAATAATATGTGCTAAAGAGTAACCGGCTTCTGCACACACGTGAGGATATGCGAATGAGCGGACAACGGAGTCTGTTTTACATTTGACTATAAATTCCAATGCCAACTAAAACAAACCACCTAAAAGTGAACCACAAACAGTTCAAATCAAAAGCACCATACCAGTGAATTAGCAAGTGCGATAAATTATAATCACTCGAACAGTGGATAATTTTACACAATATGTTAATAACTTGGTGTTAATTAATTTCTTTTATTATGGTCAAAAATATCAGTTTACACTATTTTCAACATTCAAAGTCATTTTTAGACAGCGTGTGCATTCGGTACCAACTTTGTTCCGGATTATAGAGTGGATTGTCCGACATACCCACATACCCATACCCATTCTATTTTCTCTGAATAAAATTCCGGCACATGCATTCAGAGAGGAATTGGCAATGCAGCAATTTAACCTGAAGTAATTGTACGATTACGATTTTATATTAGAAAGCGTAACAGACAAAGCGAAAGCGGAAATATTTTTGAAAGTTTACAGGATAGCGGACGGAAGTAAGCTGGTAGAATTGACTAGACGTGCAGAATGATTGTTTCCCATGACCAAGCTGTGACCCAACACATCCATCACCAATGAAGAAGTAGTGCCGGAGAAGTTGAAATGTCCGAATATTGTTGCAGCGTAACGAATGCATAGAAATTACCACGGGAAACTAGACCCGCTTACAAAATCGGTTGTTCCTTTAGCACAAAAATAGAGACAACATGCATTAGAATAAAGATTTTCTGTTATATTCCTTCAATAACTCTTTCAATGTTTGAGGTTTGACCCACCCCTGATGCTCAACTATTCCACCATCGGTCAATTGGATCTAATTTTGGTTAACCTCCACATGGATTCACACATTCAGCGAAATAGTAGAGAAAGAAAATCAT
>JAQFYE010003465.1:0-15256 GCA_034694305.1 Protaphorura glebata
ATTGTTCCCCTAGACCTCCTCCTTAACATACATACATACCCCCTAGCCCCCTCCCCCCCCCCCGCCAGAACAATCAGGAGGAGTACGACACTAGTAACATACGGCATGGAAAAACGGATTTTCCAACGGTATTTTGACAAAAACGTGGCCAAAATATTTGTTTCGAAAAGTTCGCCGATGCTATCTTTTTTGCAATTTTACAATTACAATTTTTGCAACATATTGGTATGGGTGGTCTAGTTCTAGTTCCGAGTCCTAGCTAAATTATATTGGAAAATGTAATTCAATTTGTCATTATATACAACTTTTCGAACCAAAAATTGCAGATTTGATTTATATCGATTTCCTATCCAAAAATTGAATGTAATCATAAGTAATTTGGAAAATTAAACCCGCTCTCATGGAAGGTCTAGAAAGTGTTATTTCAGTTTATATTCTCTTATTAAATAGTTTATACCATTCATAACATTATTTCGGTCTCTTAAAGTATAAAACGTTGACCA
This sequence comes from Protaphorura glebata, assembly GCA_034694305.1. Classification (NCBI taxonomy): domain Eukaryota; kingdom Metazoa; phylum Arthropoda; class Collembola; order Poduromorpha; family Onychiuridae; genus Protaphorura; species Protaphorura glebata. The sequence continues at coordinate 504 of JAQFYE010003465.1, forward strand.
ACTTGAAACAACGTTTCAGCGGTTCACAGAATGGGTTGAAGAATGGCGTCGCTACATTCTCGAAATTCTCTTAGTTTATGAGCCGTTTTCACAGACGAATGTTTTTTTTTAATTAGCGCCAGATCTCATTTGTTGGCTATATCTCAAGAAAACAGTCGTCAACGGAGCTATAAAGTTTCACGAGTCGTATCTAATTTTGAAGAATATCAGTAAGAATTTATCCGCCCACCACGTCACACGATTGGTCTGCCCTGGTTTGGCCTTATTGTATTTTCGTTGCAAAGGCCAGGGCGCTGAGATTATTTGAGTGCTCACGTCCTTCCAGATCGTTTGAATGTTCCATATCGTTTAGGCTTATTAAAGGAAGACTTTTATTGATTTGTCAAAATGAAAGAATTTAAATTGGTATGCCAGCTCTAGCAAAATTCTAAGTTCTGCTTTCCATTGTAAAATGTAATTTAACTTAAAATTTCACATCCAAAATTTCTGTCTGCATTTTTTTATAATTTTTTGGACGAAGAATTGCTGATTTGATTAATATGGATTCTGCCTAAAAGTTGGACATGAACAAAACGATTATTATTTCTAATAATAATGATAGAAATATCCCAGATTGCTCTAACTTAGCTAAAGTTTACACGGCTTGAATATACCTTATATTTCCTTGTAAGGTCTGGGTTTAATTTGTTTTGTAAATAGTTTTCCTCTCGTTCCTCCGTGCAAAATTCGTGAGACGATCAATAAGCATACCTGGTATGTGTGAACGCTGGTCTAACGCACTCTAATACAAAAACAAACAAAAAAAACAGGAAAAAGATACCACCCTTCATAGCTGAAGAAAGTGCCGTTTAATTAATTCATTTAATACATTGTTATTACATGGTTCCAACAAGTTTTGAGACCTTCTGACACAGCCGAACCAGATTACTACCAGACAAAAATACACAGCAGCCGATAAACCTGTAGTTGTGCACGAATATACTTGATAAAAGTACAGGGCGGTTCATATTCACACATCCCAGCAATTTCATGTGTTTTCAGCCGTTGCGGATTTTTAGTCCTTATGTAATTCGTCTAGCCTGGTCGTAAGGAGGCCAGGGTGGGCAATCGAAACGATTTTTCCCGATTCCGATTCCGATTCTGTTTAGGATTTCTTGAATAGGGACTCGAATTCCGATTCCGATTGTTTCGAATTTCGATTCCGATTATAATTTCAAATTCGGATTTCAAAATTTTTTCGATTCCGATTTTCTAATTATAATTCCCCTTATTTTTTGAATTCGAATTTCGATTCCAATTCGAATTCGAATTATTAAAAAAATCCAAAAAACCGGAAATAACTAATAAACAGTATGTAAGAAATCATTAAAATTACAAGAGATTCAATGCTTGCGACACTTTGGATTTTTTATTTAACTGGAGGTCTGAATGTGACAATTTAATATTCATCGAAAACCTTATTTGTGCGTAATAACAAACCGTTAACAGATTTTGAGGCTATTTGTCTTTTCGAGTCACTCAATATTATGTATTATGTAGTCCAGTGAAGAATATTTCATCTCCTATTGTATTAACCGACCGACCGGACTCTAATCAAGCTGTGTCACTTTGATTAGTTGGACACAAAGAACAAAAGGTACGGAACCAGAAACTAGAAATATCCACAGCAAATCCACCAACGCAGAAAGAGTAATACAACCAACTGTTGTTGGATTCAGCAAAAGCGACAAATTGAACCGAATTGAAGTTTATACATGGAGCTGTGCGAAGTGTTTTACTCAATGACATAATCGAAAAACAAATCGAAATAAATTTGAATTCCGATTCCGATTATATTTTTTTAATTATGATTATGAATTTCGATTTCGATTATTGTAGATTTGAATTCGGATTTCCAATTCCGATTCCAATTTATTAGAATTCGAATTATGATTCCGATTCCAATTTTAATGAAAATTTCGATTATTTTTGAATTCCGATTCCTACCCACCCTGAAGGAGGCTAACCTGACTGTTCTCAGGCTGCCGGGCTGAAGCTGAAAGCATCCTGGTTGGTCGCCTTCCATCCAGATTAGCCCAATTTTCGGACTATGGGCTAAGAATATGGGCTGAGAATGAGAGGTATGCGAAATTATGCGACGCGATCATATGAATCGTCCATTTTCATTTTTTTCGTCTAAAATAATATTACAGTACGAGTCGTATTTAGTAAAAGCTCGGCTAGTATTAGTATGCCCTGCAGCTCCCAGTCCAGATCAAGTAATTTCTATTCGAAACACCCTGGAAGCTTCAATTGAACTGAATTGATTTGGCAAACATCTGCGGCACAAAAAAGAAAAGAGATTACAACATTATTGAGCCGACGATATAGATACTATTCTATATACTAATGGCAAGCTTACACAATTTTTCATTATACATTTGAAATTTTGATTCACTGGTTATGTGGGCCGAAGAACGACAGATTGAATTATTATTCTCGCTCTTCTCTCAGATATCTGAGACCTGACCACAAGATGGCGACTAAACCTTTATCAAAGTTGTTGAACAAAAGTGCCGTTTAATTAATTAACATATGTCTCGTCATATTTATTTATCAGTATATGTGTTCTCAATTCCGAGCCCTTAATTCGATGTCTAACCACGTTTTAGGGCGTATGCCAATTACTGTGGATGGTGTCTAAAGTTTCCTAATTACAGTCGCTTTAACTCTACATGTGAAATGCGTTGGAATAAGTTATCTAGTTGTGACCAGGACTGGGAGTTAATGAATTTTGTTCCAGTTCAAAATATTTCAGCTTGATAAGCACTCTACCACAAAACTACTGAAGTCGAAAATATGGGTAAATATTTGACAATCGAATTTAAGCAAGATCTAGAGTTGACTGAAGCAGAAACTTGAGGGAAGTTTATACCGAATTTATTTACCCGTGAAAATCTCTGTCACTTCCATTGCTGTCGTGGTGAATCATTTAATTTAGTTGTGGCGTTCTCACATCCGCAGTTTGTATCTCCCAAATCAAGTAAACATACCTTCCAATAGGGTGGAACAATATCAGTTATTCTTACATAATCATAATGGATCCTTTGATTTTTCCACCCCTCTTTGGCCATATCCCGTAGTGCACCCATCACATACTTATTGTAACTTTAGTAATTATTTTCTTCTAGCAAATTCGATGCGGAGGCAGCAAATTAATTATCCAAACACCCAAGACATAAAATTATTATACCGGTATGTGCGTATGCTGAGAATGTCTTTTTCTAGACATACAATTCGTAAACACACCAAAATGACATTTGGTGCCGTAAGCTTTCCTACCGAAAAACATTTATTTCCAATAACCGCCGTTAATAGTCAAATTACAGTACTTGTGAGATAGTCATTGTCCAAACCCTATTAAAACGTGTGTGCAGCCCTAGTCATTTTAAATATTCATACAATTAAAATATAGAGACGAATATTGCTCGTGTAAGCTTGCAGAATTCAATAGAGAAAATAATTAACAGTTTTGGGTTTAAGGTCGACTATGCTAAATATATTTTAATCCGAAGAACTACGTACTGTATGAACTGTATTGTCTAAATTCACACATTTGGCGCAAAACTATAATAATGTTTAGAACATTACGTGTGACATTAAACGTGAATTTCTATGATTTTGAAATGATGATCCGCTGTATTACAATTTCTGAGAGTATCATCTTTTTTCCTTAAGAATTTTTGTTGTGAACAAATCAAATGATGTTCTAATATCTTTGCGCCAGAGTTATGACTCACGAAAACAAAATTTGATCGCAGATGACTTCAATTTCTAAGCGGCATTCGATAAGATTATGACGCTATAGCTGCGTGTAATCTGAGAATTTACGAACATTGAGTCACTGTTTCTATTTGCATTACCTGGAAACTAGCTCTAGAACTGTTTATCTTTGTCTTTCCTTTGCACCAGCCCAACATTTGAATAGAAATGGTTGCGATGAAGTTATCAGAGTGTAATAATCTGAATAGGAAAGCCGGTTTTTTTCAAACTGTGCTACTTTAGAAATCCGAACTAACAATTTTACCATGTCACGGTTTGTAAGTACCCTAATAATTTATTGGCTCTGTTTATGGAGAGCTGGATAGTATAAATCGAGTATCAATTCTGCATCACGTATGAATTTTAATACGAAATCAAAATATCATTCCTGCTAACAACTGACGTTATGGAACACCCTGTAATATAGGAAAACTCGTAACTCGTTGGAAATTTCAGATTTTTTGAATGCGATTGAATACGATTTTGAAGAGGAAAGCTTGTAATATACATTAAGATGTATTTATTCATCTTGTGCAATCTTGATTTAGTCGAGACTTTTGAATCACTTGGTATTTGAGTAAGAAATGTTTTCATCACAGCGTTGCTTCAAATTCGCTGCGGGTTTTAGATTAGATTTTCGATTGCGAAGAATTTGACACACCACACACACAAATATACAGGACACGCAAATGATAAGAATTAGCCTGAAGAATTTTGAAATCCTCGCATCGGAGATTAAGTCAGTAGATTTTATATTATTCAATTTGAGTCAATGCGGATCCATTCATAATGCAAACATTTTATCGATTTTATCGTCTACACTAAGGCGAAGACTTCACATGAAAATCTTAGTTAATAATCTGGAAAGATGTGGAATTAGATAATTCCAGAACCCCATATTTTTGTATCAGTCAAATTCGGAAGTACTGGGTGCCGTTATATGTTTTAGTTGATTTCATCTAAAGGAAATTATAATGACAACTCATAATACTTTAGAATATAAGGAATACATGATTGACAAAATGTTTTTAAGTAAATTACATTCCTATCGATCGTAAATCACACATATTACGCCATTTCCAGATACTTTTCACACAATTCTATCCAAACATTGAAATCAACTTCGGGACATCTAGCCCGACAAACCTAATTCCACAAATGATCTGATTTTTGCGGTGTATTCTATTAATCAAGTAACATATGCTGTGATTTAATGCTTTAATTTCATTTAGTTAATTAAACTGTAATTGGATGTCTCAGATATCATCAGAATGAGTGAACGTGCATGACATTGGTTTATGCGAAGAACAATTTAAATTATTATTTCCAACACTCTACCATACAGTTAGTACTTTAGGATTTTATTTCAAAGCAAAGCACTGAGTTCGCCTTTCTTGATACTGGTAGGAGTTCAAGCGGTCGTAACCAAAAATGACTGACAATGAAATTTATACACGCATCCATATTTCACAATTCACACTTCCGCCAGGCTGTCGGAATAATATTTACAAGGTGTACCAGACATGGCTATGCTCTTTTAATATCCGACCGACGAAATTTTTCACATATCCTAATGACTTGACTGCATGCACTCATTTTTAGTATGGAATTTGACAGAAAGTTATCACAGTTGTAGGGTAGGCAGGGCTAATTATTCCCACCGAGCTAATTATTCCCACTTTTTGTAAAATCCATTACTCACTATACCCCAATGTCATAAAAAAATAAAAAATTGGAACGGACGGGGAAAACTCACGTGTATCTACGGCAAATACTCTGCCACTAGTTCTTCAACTCATCAAAATCGCACAAAATAAAAACAAGATTTTCTAAAATTTTGGGTGAGCGCCACCTCCCGGTCAACAATTTCATCACTTCCGAGCTAAGGAATTGTGAAAATTCTGTACCAGGTTACTACACATCCATATTTTTCTTGATTTCTACTATTCTTCGTAAAACTTGAACCAACTTACTTTTTGTCATCAGATTTTGACTATTTTCATAATTTTGATAAAATCATCCAAATTTGGAAAAAAGAGAGGACGGGCTAATTATTCCCATAACTTTTGGGCTAATTTTCCCCTACCTGTCACGTGTTTAATCCCAGATTTACATAATTTTGGCACGAAATTCAAATAAGAGGTTTCGGGAACCGGGCTAATCTTTCCCACAGTATGTGAACAGTTGAATTTTGACATTACAGGGCAGCAATGGGGAAAATTAGTCCAGGGTATGGGATAATTAGCCCAAGGCGTGGGAACAATTAGCACAGATCTTCGTTTTTGGACCTCGTTGCCATGGTTACATAAAATTATTGTTTTACTGAGGTTAGGAGAGGTTACAAATTTCAAGAAAATTAATTTTTGGAGAAGATCGCATACTTGATGAGTCCGAATCCATGTTCATATAATACTAGATAACGACTCTGGGAATTATCCAGGCACAAAAGTGGGAATAACTAGCCCAGCTTACCCTATGAATTCAAGGCATTGGTGATCTTTTTAATTACAACCGAAACTTTTTCCCAACTTTTGGACACGCCTTCTCCAAATTGTGCTGGAATAAAAAGACACTGAAATTTTGGTGCTTGTGCACCAAAACTTGTCCACAAGTATCCAGAATTGTCGATATTTTAAAAATTTGTGTTTGTAGAATGCACTACGGGAAATTGTGGTACACCCTGTGCTCTGATGTGCAATAAAATGATACAATTATGAAAGTGGATTTGTTTTTATTGCTTTGCACTCCAATTTGTAATTTACTCCACAAGTTGATTTATGTGTTTAGGATTTTAGAGCTCATATAAGTTCAAAAGCGCCGAGTCGTTGTAAAATGTGGAGATTAGAGTTTTGAGAGAGGAAGGTGGATTCTGTGAGGATGTTGAGTTCCAGTTTATGATTCACCGTGTGAAATTCTCATCTCCCTGGTGGAACACAACGCCAGCCAACTCAGTCTCAGTTTAAGTTTAGGCTCGGATCAGACAAGTTCTTGTGGAAAAAGAAAGTCCACTCACTTTCACCACCACAATTTCTAAAAATATATTTATTCTTTTATAAATTAGTTTTATTTGTGATTATTTCCCCCCGCGGGGTTATAAAATAAATACGACGATGTCGTACGACCACCGTGCACACAGTATCCCTGAACTGTACATTGTGACGGAATCAACGGAAGATTTAATCGGGGCAATTCAAAATAGTTCCAATACAAATGCATTAACCGTCCCAAATGTCACCGCAGGACGTCGTGGTCATTTAAGACTTTATGACAGGTATGGAATTATAATTTCTAACTTCTCTTTATTTTAATGCTTGAAGTTCACAAGAGTCGGGGATCCTGCAAACTAAACCTTAGGGCAACCTATTTAATATTAAGGCATTTATTTTAAGGCAAAATGTTTGTCCGTAAGTCCGTACCTGGGATTCAACGTTTCTAAAAGAATACAAAATTTTTGATTTCTCTTTTGTAACTAAATTTAATTCAAATTTTGAAAATTATTAGAATTAATTTTGTGTTTGGTATACGTTTCTACACTTTTTCAATTTCGAGAATGCTTGACGCGCAGAGTGCTTGTCATATGCGAACCATTTTTTTAAATCGCATATCAAATCGATTCAAATTTTAATGAATTGATTTTTATAACCCTTCGATCAATTGTTTTTCCATAAATCGCACATAATTTCTTGATCTTCGTGCGGTCTCTTTAACACTTCTCATTATCTATGTGCAGGAATCGAATCCCTCAGACTGACATTATTCTTTAGGCAATAGTAGATGTAATGAGATATTTCTCGGCTGGAATTTCTTTATCCAGTACTATATTATCTTTTTTTTATCTAATTGCTAATATTTGGGATTTGGGACAGTGATTGTGGCCTTAAGTTTCGCAGAATACAAATGTCATGATTTTTTGTCCGTAGTAATATATCGCAATGCCTGAAGTCTTAATGAAACTTGCACAGTTTTTTCTACTGAAACACTATTAGTCTCCACAAATACGGTAAAATATTTTTATTTCACGGCTTTCATCGAAACCCTGGTCAATAAAGCTCCTGATATCCACCCTGTACCCAAAAAATCATGAGAAATCGATGTTCCGGATTGGATTGAATTGGATGTTATTTTATTTGAGTCATCAATTCTATAGCTCACACAACATAAACATCAAAAGTGAAGCGCTGAACTAACCATGAGTGTTATCGATTCCAACAAATTGTTATTAAAAATCAATGTTTGAGAAAATATTGAAAAAGTTCGAAGTAATTTTAATTCCATTTCCCATCCATGTAATAATAAATCATTGTACGTCTCCAGTATCAAGAACTGGTAAAATTGAAATATCTAGAGTTCAAAATCATAATCACACGTCACACGTCCAATAAAGCAAAACGATTCGCCCTGAACTGACGAAATGCAAATGATTTAACACCCCAGATATGACAGTAACAAAAAATCTGGAAAGTTTATATTGTAGCTTTGGGAGAAATGAAACGGGGCACAGCACTTTATTCCAGAGCCGACAGTAGCCGGTTTATAAAAATCTTGGAATTTTGTATTTTTGAGATAAATAAAACCGCGGCACGTCGTGGCGCGGCACTTTATTCCCAATTCCCAGAGTAATATTTTTCTTCCAGAAGCCCATACAGTGAGTTGAAATTAAGGTTAGGGATTTTTGCAAATTGTACTGGCATAAATAAGCGCCGCATTGCCGCCAGAGGAATGAGTTGAGTAGATTTGCTGGTTAATTCACCACTTCACCCCGACACCTGTCACAACTCCCAAACGTGACCTCGAATTTTAATTTTCCCTTCCCCACATTATGGCATTTTATGAATCAAGAACCAAAGGATTTATGAATGTAACATAAAACGGAATATTCGAAAGCGGTTCTTACTAGTACTTGTGATTTGGTACATTAGAGTGCGCTTCATGACTTCGTAACCGATAATAGCATGATCATACCTAATGTACGATAATTTACATTTTATTGAGCATTGCTGTTTGAATAATTATTATTCCACAAATTTGCGATGGACCGCCCTGTACTCTTCGTTTCTGTGGATTTATTTTTATTAGATTTGGCAGGTGTTTGGATTTGGAATGGGATTATCTGGAATTTAAACTCGAACGCAAAAGCGGCATCGGTTACAATAAGTAGAATTCACACACTGAACCTTGAATGCGATAACCGCTCTCAGCAACATTGGATTTATGTGAAATTATAAAAAGATTATCGGAACACAGAAATCTGTTTTGTTTGGATTCAGAATTAAAGAGTTCACACTATTAAACAGTACTTTGAGTGCATTACAAACCACTTACTATGAAATACACAAACAGTGTATTCTTTCTAATGCTGAGTACTCAAGTAAAATTCTTGTTTTATGAGTTAGGGAGAAAGTTTATCTTAAATCACTTTTAATTGCTCGGCGAGTTCTGGCTCTCACCTCTTAATGTTAATGGAGTGAAACTTAAATCCCGAGAAAGAAAGTGGAAACTAAGTTTTTTCAATTCTATCTCCACCTTATAGTTCGCAGCTTGATTTAAAAATGTAAAAAGATTAGGAAGATTTCAAAGATATTATTCTGGACCATCCGGACTTAAAGCACCTAATATTTAAAAAATAAAAGACCTTTGGAAATTATACATATTACAATTTATAAAACAATTTATAAAATATGCAGCTCGCACAATTTATCGTAGACAGCCCTAGATGTTCAAATAGTCCATTCTGAAAAACGGACAAAATATATTCAAAATATCTTCATTTCATTTTAAATAGCAAGACATTTCTAAACAATATTGACAGTGGCAAGTACTCGAGCTTCTTCAGTCGGAAGGAAAAGTCAGTTAAATTGTTAAGGGCGTATAAAGTTATACAGTAAATATAAGTAGTTCATTATTTATAAGGGAAATAATAGAAACATAATAATAAGGTCGGATCTGGAAAAAAAACTACAGACCTTTTTGTATTGTATTAATCGGACAAACTTTTATTGACTTACTTCCATTCGATATTTCATTTCTAAAAAAAACCTCATAATTTCTATATTTTTAGACTCCCGGGCTAACTCAGTCATTCTTGATTATTTCCTGACAGAAATCGCGTTTCCAGCTCCTCTAATTGATTGTAAAATTGTGTGACTACTCCTTGCAAAAGAAAATCGATTCGTGCTATAGAATGGCCGCCCTAAGACTAAACTGGCATTAATTCCGTCACCAATCAAAACATTTATTCTACTAATGTATTTTATGGCAATGGAACCAGAGAATATTTTGACGTAAAGTCACCTCTTTAAGACGATTTCTACACATTGACAGAAATCCTTGGATTTTACATACTAGAGACTTGTACTAAAATCAATATTCCGGTGAAGCATCTGATTCGTAAGTGTGATTTTATTTTGAGACTGATTCGTCACTCTCTAAGACGATACTGGACGATTTTTTTGGATGTCCCATACGAAGATTAGGTCAGAAATACCTAAGCTGTTGATCCCAATGAGAGGGTTGTCATTTTCAAGTACGATTGAAAATCACCTCCACACCGATCCTAGTTTGATTTCAATGCATTGAAATGTTCTTGTTATTACTAGGTTGCAAGTGGTATTCCCATTGTTGAGGAACTGGAACTGTTTAATGCATTTGATCAAATAATCCCGACCTAAACGTTTGCTTCTTGTTTGAAAATACATACACGGCACGGCACTAGAAAGTGAGGTTATTTCGATTACAAATTACGTAATAGTCTGAACTACAATGTTAATATAATCAAACAATAAGAAATGTTATGTAAGGTTGGGCTGACTTTTTTAGGGTTCTACCCACTGCATATATCTCAACCCAAATGTGTATAAAGTTAAATGCAAAGGAGGTCGGCCAAAATGTGCATTCCACTTGAAAATACGTGGCTTTAAACGAATCAGTACTTTCCGAGTGGTTGGGGTGTTTGCTCCATGGAGGAGCCAGAGGAAGAAAGATCAAAATGATCTATGAATAGAAGTCATTCGATTTCCAAACCTTTTCTCCAGATTCTCTGTTGAAAGTTGAGCTCATTTGTGAACTTTCCAGGGGGTGTCGTTAGAAGTTGGACTAAAAGCTTCTCGGTACATTACGTTAAGGTTCATAAAATGCGTCACGCTGTGATATTTCAATTTACGCCATTTTAGGCTCTCTTCATTGACTTATTCCATCTCGATTCCTACTGTCACAACCTATTATTACTTACATATAATTAGCAAGAGGTTAAAGGTTACCCGTTCAAATATATAGAGAAGGGAACCCAAAACAGCAGGTGTCCATGAAATCAAAATTGCTCAATTTCGCATTAAATTAGATTGGCTGACTAACTCTACCTAATTTTAGGGTGGTTCATGACTTTTATTTCACATATGCAGCCAAATGTTTCAGCATATATGGTATATTTTTAATACTATCTAAAACAAAAAATACGAGGAACGTTAGAATTCCAAGTTGTAGTCCACCTTTCTTATATTTCATCAAAATCTTAATTCACATTGGTGATAAAATTTTGAAGTGAATTTGTGAACACCAAATTCCTACAATTATCATGAAAAATTTGATGTGTTTAATTTTGTTGAAGTCGATTAAAATTATTTCGGGTGCCTTATGTCAAAAAGCAGGGTAAAGCAGCCATTTGTATGCGTGGATGCGCGAATTTCACGACATGTCGCCCCAAACTAGGGCCCCGATCGGTTGGGATAATTTTGGTTAGGTTCGGTTCGGAATCAAAGCCGAGTCGAATGATGGGATAACCGAAGCATAGGAATTGTGGCTTGAGCATAAGGCAAAACCGATACCGCACAAGGGGCACCGTAAATTTCCCCGGTTAGAATTGTCTCAGTTGTTGATATGTTGCAGTTGTAGCCCTTGGCCTTCAGAACAACTGATACAACTTGAAGAACTTTTGTTAAGGACCGAACCCGGAAGGTCACTCCCGGTCACCTTCAGAGGTCAATAACCTTGAGATATCGCTCACGTCATAACCGTAAGAATGACGCTTACAAAGATGTACCACTCAGTCAGTGACACAAACAATTTTTCCGCTATTCTTTTTCTATGCGGTTAACCCCGAGGTCACACATAGATCAAGGTCAACGTCACGGTTATGTGGAAACAGATGTTAACCTTCTTCGGGTAAGTCCGGTTCGAAACTGAAACCAAACCGAACCTTTTTCTTCGGTTCGGTTTCATTCCGAACCGGACAGAAATTATCGGTTCGGTTCGCTCAAAAAACCAAAACCGATCGGAGCCCTACCCCAAACCTGCAAAATGAGCCAGTAAAATTGCGTGTAATTCTTTTTGTTCAATAATGTGGTGCTTGAGATGGAGATAATACACAATGCTCAGCAATTGGGACTCACTGAAGAAGTCACCAATGTCTTCAAAAGTAAACGATGGACTTATTAGCGATGGAAATAAGAGTATTGGACCACACCGTCATAAATTACAATGATAGAATCCGATTGAGTCTTGAAACTTCATAATCATCAGACGTCTAGTTAAAATATATTAACCAATCGAACTAGACTACGTTTGGTTTGATCCACACGTCACATTCTGAGATTTCACTTCAACATCTTTTAAACTTTTCAAAATATAATTATAATTGAAATTGTATGTTTAATCAGCTGTCAGAGATTGTATGCTCAGAATGAGTCGCAGTGGGAGTTTTTATTACTTTTTAAATTCTTCTTGTCCTGAAATTAAAGATGACTTTTTTTGTCATCACCCACTTTTAGCTCGCAATATTTTGTTTAGTCGAAACTTTAAGGTTCTAGCTTTTGGTTGAGATGTTTCGAGAGAGTTGATTACATACCGACCGCGGCCGTTAAGTTTCAAGAAGTTGTCCTTGCGTGATTCAATTTCAGATAAGAACTAAGTTTCACGTGTGCAAGGAAACACATTAACTGTGAACTAACGCGTCTTCGTTTTAACTTTTAAATTTTGTGTCAGGTAATCAGGCACTTTCTTTGGGTAAATAATTAAAGCCATCAAATATGATGGGGAGCAAAAGTTGTTGAACTGCTGGCCTAGTTTATCGCTTGAGAAATAGGACTGTGCCGAATTATGTAGAAACTCAGACAAATAGGACGCTTGGGATACCAGCGTACTAAAGTTAAGCTACTGTTGCCGTCATTGTTGAAATTCACACTTTGAACAGTTGTTGGAATTTTTTGTCCCGTAGACCTTAATTCGAAACGAATGTCAGCGAAGTGATTCTTTCCTAACAATTTAGTCTGAATCGAATAATCCATCGACTCAGAAAAACTGAGAACGTCGGGCCCAATTATCGCTGGAATACCCAGCCATATTAAAGAGATGCAAATCCCGGAAATGAACCGGGGACCTGTTGGAATATGATTCTATTAATATCATGCCTGTCCGAGAGATCAAGCACACACACATAACCGCCTTAGCATTGAGAGTAGTCCAATATACACATAATTTTTTCTGCTAAATTTTATGTGGATTCCAAGAAACCATAACTTGAGTTTGTTCAAGGAAGACGAGCATTTAAATTAATTAATAGGCTCCTAATTTTAATTTTAATCATAAAGTAACAGTAAAATTTGTGCAACCGTTCAGTTCATGGTCATTGTTACGTGCATAAGAATTGTGGAGACATAACATTAATTCTTCTTTTATTTGCAACAAGCTACAGCTTTAACTATCTATTTATTGATGGATTGTTTCCGAGGATAGAAGTAGAAGAAATTATTTACTAGATTTTCGGTAACCCAAATAAAATGAAGAATTTTAATTTTTTGAGATGATTGGTGTTAACACTAGAAATGAAATAATAGTTTAATGCACTTAAATGTTACGGATTAATAGGTACTATTATCAGTGAGAAAGATGTTCAGTCAATTTTGTTATGTATATGAAGCATAGATTTTAATATTGAACTCTTCATAAATCGAAGTTTGAAAATATATGAGAATTTGGTCAATTGAAAATAAGTCCGATAAGCAGACATTTGTGCGCAGTAGGTTTCCTAAACATGGCAACCAATTGACAGTATAATACAGATGGAAATCATAAAAACCAAAATTTGGAATTGTTTCTCAGAGCATGAACAGTCCGGTCGTGATGGTTGGAAACATTGGGAGTTCCTTCAGTTTCGCCAAGATGGCAGTCTGAGTAGAATTTGTAGAACCTTGAACTGAGAAACTCATTTTAAGAAAGCTCGGAGTGAGGAATGGGAAGGATGATATCATCTAATTCCACTTCCACTTCCACTTCCACTTTTACTTCCACTGCCTCCAGAATTTCACCGAAAGTGAAAGTCGTGAGAGAAAGTAAAAGCGAAAGAAAGGGTTCATGGGACGACTGACAAAGAGGCCTTTTCAAGTGTATATATCAAATCACGGTAAACATTGCTCATTACATGTGTCTTTTTTAATTCTCTGGGACCATGTGGCCTCGACAGGAACATCTTCCGAGAGAGCGAATTTGAACTAAAATCACTTAAATAACTATACTAATAACAACTTGACAACGCTTTCTTACCGGGTATCAACAAATGTTGGTTACTTGTTTCAAAATTGGTGCTTCTTTGCTCATGGCGTGACATCCTATTTGTAGCACAACCGAGTCAATGATATATCAGGTCTAACCATTATGTATGCCATGATCGGAACTATTAGTTTGCCACATGAATCGAACCACTTTCTGCAAGACTCAAATTGTGCAAAATATTCCTTCCCTGGTTTTGGGCAGTACGATCCTACCTAACAGGGAAGTTGTCAAACTATATGTTGACCGTGCTCAAATCTCATTTAACTTTATTAGGAATTTTGGTTTCCTATTCTTTGAACGGAGAGCCAGAGTTTAATTTGAAAACTGCCGGATATTGGAGCAACTGGATAAACGAGCCGTCCTTTGTCAGGCGCGACTGCTACACCAGAATTTCCGGTTCCTTTGATTTG
>JAQFYE010003466.1:0-15255 GCA_034694305.1 Protaphorura glebata
ACCAAGCGCTATACGTATAGCACGGGGGAGTTTGCCCCACGAGAATGGACCGAACCTGTGCATGTACTATCCTTGCTTTAAAGGGTCTCTCCATGAATTTTTTTTCATCTAAAAATCTTTCTTGCTCCTCTCCGTTTTCCCTTGTATACAATTTATGATTGATGAACTTAGATCGCTTGCTGGCTCATAACATTCCATTCCATTCGACAATGTAATATAAGAAGCTTACTCACCCGGTAAAAAAAGATCTAATCAGAAAAAGATTCCAAAATCCCTTTTCAGGTCTCCCAAAGACAAAAAGGCACAAAAATGATGATCAGTGTCAGTTTTCGAAACCAATCGAGTTCACACAAATCTTATCTGTGTAATTATAAGAACAAATTGAAGTTTCAATTGATTTTAATTGTACGAAACGATTCCGTCCTTCGGACATACGTACGCACTGTTCACAGTTCACTCGAGCTACACTTTTTGTGATAAACGATTTTCGTCCAAGAAAGGTCAAGTCATGTCACCAGATTCACTGGACACAGTACCCTTGGCAGAGCGAGGGGATCCCGGTGGGGACACAAAAACTTTAATCATGGCTAACCCTTCATAAGTGCTAGGCTCATCAAGAACAATTAAAGAGGTGCGTGAATTCAATTATAATTGATCCAAGACACAGGACAGGGTTTCTCACTTCACCTTTTGACACAGAGACACAGAATTGAGCCCATGTCTCAAACTAAGCACTCAGCCAGCTCAGTTAATCAACTAATCCCAGGATTTTTTGAGATGCTGAGGAGATGAAATAAAAAAACTTGATTCACATGTTGGGTGCAAAGATTTTATGACTGTTTAGACTTCCACTACTGCCCGACCAAGCGACCGACTAAGTAACGGGTTATTGGGCCTTCCACACACACAACAACTTGTCTTGGCCACTTTTTTGGGGGATGGTGATGAGGCTGAAGAGAATGGTTACTGAAATCAGAATGAAGAATTCTACAACAATACAATACAGAGAATCCTAAATCTCAATCTCAAATCCCAATCCACCTGTTCTCAGGTGAGATTCAAGATGAGAAGTAAAATCTCTACGAATGTTCTCTCACTCCCTATCCCTAAACACGTACAAGTACAACAAATGTCCAATCTTTCTTTCGTCCACCTCTTGGCCATCTCATATGTGAAACCCCCTAAAAGCTAGATCAGAAATTACCAGGTGAGATAGTATAGTAGCTATGTACAGGGTGGGCCAGAGTAAATTATCTCTCTGTGAAAGGCTGCATCTGTGCAATCTTTCTTCCAAAATTAGAACCCAAACTCCTACACAAATTTGCTTCTAGCCAAATATTTTTGACCAGAATACTCAAGGCTACATTCCACACAAAAGGTCAAACAACAAGATGAACGAAGAATACATTGATTTGCAAGCCTTTTTAAACAAAATTCGTCTGTGGAAATTTTCACAGAAAATTATTTAAAAAGGACTCGTTGATGAGAGAGTGATAAAACCCCAAAAATGTTACCATTTTCAATTTATTGAAAATCAAGTAATTTTTAGCCAGGCTGTAGTGTTACCACTTCATCATGTTTAGCATTGTAGTGCGAAATTTTACAAGGAGCTCCGTTTTCAGACTGTTGAATCAGAGCCAATGTTTATTTCAGAAGTCCGGGCTAAATGAACTACAGTCCTCCAAAGCGTTTGAAATGTTTATTCGGGACCACCCTGTGGATACATAAAATGTAACCCTTCTCTTTACATACACACAAACACTCACACACGGGTATTTAATAGGATGTCCACTCCGATGGAATACGATAGAGAATGCGCGCACATACATATAATACATTATATTATTATCATTATCGCCTCTGAGAATCATAAATCCATCTGAGACCGGAATTTAAGTAGGCTACTGAGATGACAAGCCCATGCAACGTCCAACGCAAAGCAAACTTTACATCCCATCATCCCATGAATGAATGGAAGAAATTTGCAAAGGCACTACTTACGAACATAAAATCTAAGTGTGTATCACTTTTAGCACTTCTCTCATTAGCACCGTAGTGTTATTGGCACGCACTGTTTTCTATATTGAAATGAATGGTCAAACTGGATAAAATATAAAAAATGTCTCGTGGCTATTTTCTACCTCAATAATAAATAATGAGAGGAAATATTCTTCTGTTCTACGGACATACCTGTGGTGCCGATGGAGAACACCACTTGCGTACTCCTTCTTTCCTATTAAAATACTAGAAGGGGGAAGTTATTTATGCATACACTAATTAGCTACTAATTAATTAGGTTGTCTCTTGTCTCTATCTTTAGCCAGTCATCTTGGTTGTGTAGGACTCAAAAGAATACCCCCGTCGTCCGAGTCTTTTAAAGAAGAGAATTCCAAAACCATTATTCGTGTACATTGTAGTTTGTACACGAATAACATGAAATGAATTTGCTTGCACTGCTTACTTACAACTTGCAAACCTACTTTACTTTGGCCAAATGAATATAAATATAATAAATAATAAGTCTAGTTTATAATTTTTACATGTGAGCAAATTAAGTCTTCTTTCACTTCTGTCCGTCAGTATACCTTGATGAACCCACTTCATCCGAATCTTAATAATTTCATGCAACTTGACCGACTACCACCACCAAATATGTCCTAAAGAGACAAATAATAATTAGTCACTTAGGCTCATTTAGGATCTTCATTTTTTTAAAGGATGGATGGACGGAACTGTTCTATCTAAAGCAAAATGTATAGTTGCAGTGCAAATCCTGAATTGTAATCGGCTTCAACTCACTCAAGCACACCTTTAATTAAACCCTTACTCTTTCAAGTCAACAATGAGTGAAATAAACAACGAGTTGAAGTAAATAGAGACAATGACATGTGCCTCTTCATGCGGGTGCATGTTATAGCAATTCCAATGCAAAATTTGTAATACGTGGTCAACATCTTCTAAAAAAAAAGCAGACCATATATAGGTGACAACAATGACAATCGGAATGAAACTAGTCAAAGCAATACACAGAGATGACGAATTAACCAGGAGCATCATGAGAACAGATTTTTTTTAAAAATTCCACTAGTATGCAAACTACAAGTAGACCCAACATTATTATGTTCTGTCTGCCTCATCAACGTGATAACAAGAGACATCGAGATCTTAATTATACATTTACATCAGCAACTGGTCAACGTTATCCTAGCTATCAAGGAAACTCACTTCTCATGTAAAATTCAGATCAGGCTAATTTAGTTCAAGATATACGTAATTTCAATTAAAATTATACCTGAAAGGGCAGAGTTGAAATTTCTCACAAACTGAGACAAATCAAATCTTTATTCGCCAACAAATCGGTTACACGTGTGTTGAGAACACTTGATACAACACCTAAGATTGGTTTTTTAGTCTACCTTTCTAGCAACATGGAAAGTGAGGGTTCTGGGTATAGCTAATTGTGCAAGTCTGACGACTGGTGACACTTGGGAAGACAGGGTTCTGGGTATAGCTAATTGTGCAAGTCTGACGACTGGTGACACTTGGGAAGACAGAAATGGGTTTACTTGCAAATAATTAAGGTGGAAGCTTTTTTAGTTGGCTGCTAGAAAAGATAATGAGTCCTAAGATTGACCAGACCCAAGACAGTGTAGTAGCACGATCTCGTCTGCTACCCGTCGGGACGTGGTTCAATTCACCGGGTCTAGTATAGCTCAACTCGACTTTTCCTATAGACTACGAAGTTTTTGCCTCGCACGCAGTGGTTTTTCCCACTTTCGCTTTCATAATCGGTAAACTGCCATAATGGGGTAGGAAAGTCGAGTTACCAAAAGGATGTTCGATGATGGTTAAAATGACATTGGGTATTAGTGTGGTGATAGTGCAGTAATGCATTCGTCGAAATGAGGTTAATTCTGAACGTGCATAGCAGGTTTTGTGGCTTATTCCCTCGTAGGAATAGACGATAACTCACTATTTGAAAAATAATGTTCAATATCTGAATTCTGTTATCGCACAACACTTTTTAGTACTAAGATGGAAGCTAATTTACTCGGGAACAAGTACTTCTTGTAAACTGCAAACAAAACAATAATAAGCATTGCATTGAAAAACAACGATCGAGTGCAGTAGTGTGTGGTAACTTAAATATTAGAAATCTTGTTTTGTTTCATCTCTATAAAAATGATCATCGTGTCATGTATGTATATGTATCTTAACCAACTTGAACTTGAGACATGAATTTTGCACATGTACCTAGTAGCGTTTCGCTCGTACATCGATGAATGCGTTCCTTCCTGTGTAATGTCACAACACAGGTGGTGATCGCAAAAATAATGAGCAATGCATAAATCAATGGAAGAGATATTGTGAATAGTTTATGTTTCTATAAGGTGAGCATTTACATACTATGATTGGAAATAAATTATAATTTATGACGGTTAAAGCGTCTACTACTGTTAATGTCGTGTAAATTCACTCCACGGATTGTTGTAGTTATTAGAGGAGAAGCAAATGGGTGGGATTTGACGTGGAAGAGAAACTTTTTAAGATGACATGAAATGAAGGAAGGAAAAGGTCTTGACATTTGGTCTTGACTCTTTTTAATGTGTGTACATTATGTTGTATGAATTCATTCATTCATTCAAAATTCAAGTCCGAAGAGATTGACGAGTAGTATAACATGTGTGTAATGTGTACATGGCGGCATAGGGAGAGTTGAGAGAGAAATTTATGAAAAATCATATTCGTTGGATCAAGTGAAATGAAAACAAGCATATGAACATGACTGTATTCACAGAATGACTTGGGGTTAATTCTAGACGGATTTATGACCGATTCAAAAATGCAATAACTTGTACACACGGCATTAATGGTAAGACCGACGGAGGAATAAAAATGTAAGTAAGGAGATGAAGAAAAAGTTGTTTGGATAGTAGTTAGTCAGGAAGGGGGTATTAGAGAGAGAATTTTAAATGTAAATGAAAATGTATGTTATTGGAGTAGTGGGCCAATATGCACGTATGATTTGGCCAACGCAAAACCAAAGTGTTAGAAGGCAGACCAGGTAAGTATTTTAGTCTGTAAGTCTAGTCTGCAATCCGCACGCGTCTTCAACTCCCTTTGCCAATTGCCATTCCCATCGTTCCATTCGCAATTTACCCTACAGACTTACACTTCAATTTCTTTCACAGGTCATGTCAACCCAGACATTTCAGTCTCAACAATCTGCGGTTTCTCAAATCTAATGCTTCAATCATTTCAGGTTAATCTCCAACACAAGCAAGGAGCTAAAGACAAATCTTAAGCACGCACACAGTAAGTCATAACAATGCTCTGCTAATTCTATGTAATGCTAAGAATGACAATAACCCAGTAGTTTTTGCTGATATCAGCGTCCAGAAGCCTCAATGTGTAATCATTTACTTTTCCTATTTGCAACTCAAGAAGTAACACTTTTAACGTGTGTATTTTATAAGATTGTAAGAAATTGAAAACCATATATAACGTAGAATGTGTCTCAGCCAACCGGTTCCGGTTACACTGGACCGAGCTGCATAACTGATGACACAGAGTATCACTACCACCTTGTTGAAAATGCTGCGGTCATGACCTTGACGGACCAACTTTTATTTCCCACCTAACCAAAAAAATATCGGTTATTTAAGCTTCATCCACGTCTAAGATGAAGCTTAGAATAACCAATCTCGGTATTCTTGCTACAAATCAAATAGATCTCTTAGTTAATTCGAAATAGAAGGAGTTGTGATTATGACGTAAATATTCAAGGAAGAAAGTTTTAATACACTTTACACATACAAAATTTACCAGTTAACATTTCTAAACATTTTTAATCTTGGAAATTATATAGAAGGAAGTCAGGGACGGAAGGAAAATTTAACTGACCCTGCGACGAGAAAAAGTTAAGAAATCTGTTACCAAAATAAATAGAATTTGTCTGAGTGCTAAGAAGTAAGTGAACCTTGAGCTTATTTTGGTTGTAATTTTAAAAGAAAACCTTCGAAGGTTGGAAAGTGTGTCCAGAAGGAGCTACCATGTACTGTACTGTATACGACGGACTTCGCTTTTGAAAGTAAGTTACTTTTGTCCTTCCCAGCATAATGAACAGTGTCTGGGTTTCATTTCGGATGTATTTGTATTCTACCTTGATGAATAAGCTATTAGACAACAGGTTGGACGGTGTAAATTTCACAGTTGACTTGTAAAATGTAAATGAATACTATGTGGAAATAATACTCCTGAATTTACACACTCAACTCATAAAAGCCGGTTAATTTCAGTTAACGCGGCTACTTGAATTCTCCGTTCAAGGGGCCATGCCCGTTATAGTACGCAGTTCGAATTTATGAGGTCTCGGAAAACTGCGTTTGAATTTCGTGTTCAACATGTGTGTTCATGGTTTATTTTTCTACTAAATTCCCTGGATTACAATTTTCTGTTAAAAATCGATTTTCGGCAAACCACCCGTATCTCAGCACAAACAATCAAAAACAAACAAATCAAATCAAATCAAATCAAATCAACGTAGGATAAAAAAAGTTTGGTAGAGCCAAGGAGCGATCAGATTTCCATCATTAGCATTATCATTACTTTTAAAATTGTAAATAATTGTAAATAATTTTGAAACACAATAACTCGGTTTACATGGATCAGATTTTTGGCCACTCGTACTCACGATGATAAGAATGCAGAGGATGTGAAAAGAAATTGTCGAACGGTGTAAAAATATTTTGGATCAGATATGAAGTTTGATTGTAATTAAAATTTTTACGTATTTGCTCACACTTTTTAAAAAAACAATGCGATGATGATGTTGAAAGTACTGTATACAATACTTAATGTTATAAGCGTGGTTAAAAAATCTTACGTCAAAAACCGTATGGAAGAGAAATAATCATTAGTGTAATTACAATTACACACATACATGTGGAAAGCGAGAGTGTTTCTGCAACTGTTCCTGGATCACATGTTACTTGTAGTCTTTGAAAATATGAGACGGATCAATTTGTAGATCAGAACAGGAAGTAGCGATAGTTTTTTAATATAATTTTGTTTACAGCTGTCTGTTATAAATCCCTTCCTTAGAACATTTGTATCAAAATATTAAGATGACTGACTGAAGAAGCCATCCTTTAAAAAACGTGCCCGATGAAAACAGAGTAACGTAAAATCCGTCTTTTGTCGTTATGATGTAAATTTTTAGTAAAAACGAAGTCTAATTAGTCACGAAGCCCTAGTAGCATAATGAACTACTACACAACGCTCTTGCTTCCTCATCCACAACGGAAAAGAGGGATTTTTTGTGATGTCAAATTACAGATACTTTTAAAAATGACCAAATGATAACGATGATATAATCTCATCAAAGGAAAGCACACTTATTGCCTGCACTATACCATTGTACACCGTTAAGTAATGCAAAAAATAAGAGATCTCTACAAATTGCAGTGCTCTCAAGCAATTTACGTTAAATTCAACTCAAAAAATAAAATTTCTTATTGCGCTTTGAACATTGTACATCACATACGTACACCTAGTACACCAAATTGCTTTAATTGGTCTTGTAGCGAGTTTATTTCCTCATTAATTTACTAAAGTCAAGTATGATTAGTATTTGTACTTACATACATAGTATTGTAGAAATCAGTAATCTCTGAAAAAATAAGCGAAAGAGTAAAAAGACTGTAATTTTGACGATTATCCTTACTCTTATAATGCGGGGACTGTAGTACAGTCAAATCAACATAATTATTAGATTTATAACATTAAATTCAATGAATTGTCATGTACCTTATCTTATTCATTCATCCGTCAATTATTTCACTTATTAGAAGAATCCCCCTTAGCCAAAATAAGCAAAATTAATAAATTATAATTTTGTGCAGTATGCTGCAGTGCAGTGCCCTCCGAGCTCAACAGCTATTCATCTTTCATGTAACAATACAATAATTTCAAACACAATTGTCGTCGTCGTCGGCCCACTCAACACAATTTAAAAATTTGAATTCATCTCTGAGTGGTCACTTTCATTGATGTGTGTACTTATCAATTGACATCTTCAAAGGTCATACGCAAGGGTACACTTAACTGTGCACACACTCATGTTTATAATTTACTAATTCTACACGTATGGGAGAAAAAAGAAACTGTTTTCTGCCGTTAAAGGTGTCGTTAGTGAAAGTCTGGCATGAGCTCTCGAACATTCGTCATCAAAACATATTTTATTTATTTATTTATTTATTGTCTTATTTCCCTCATGACACCCCGTAGGTCCTTACGCCAGAGGCCTGAGCAGATGGATAGATTCTTCAGATGGATAGTTTGTATGTGTATTCATGTGCACATGTACGTGTCTGATTAACTCCTTTTTACTCATTAACATTTATTTCCATATTCATGCAAAAATAAAAGATTATTTCAAACTAGAAATTAAGTTGAGACAGATTTCATCCTCTGTCGTCGTCCTCGTTTGGACGGTAAAACCCATACATTATGTATTATGAACCAGCTAGCAAAATTTCTCTCATTGTATTATGTTATAATGTAAACACCTGAACACAGTTGAGTGGACACATGAATAAATAATTCTATTTCAAACAATCAAACGGTAGGAAGGAATGCATTTCCGCTCTGACTTGGCCCGTCGTCGTCCTCTTAAAGAAGCAATTCTTTCCTGAACAATCAACGTTCAAGCGGAGACGACATCGTGTCCCTCCTGTGCTTATTTATATTTTATTTTATTTGGAAGCACTACTGCCTTCCATTTTGTAATTCCATAAAGTCACGGTTCAGTACGGTACAAAACAAAGATTTGCATTCCGTTGTCATGAAATGATGGTGATGATGGTGATGACGAGTTCTACCATCCCATGGTGCGGAAGAACGGACGAAAACGGCGTTTTCCCCGAACAATCAAATTAAAATTCACTTGAGTCAGTTGTTGCCATTAAAGACTTATATTGTTTTCGGCGTTTAGCATCAAACCGTTTATTTCATCCCCTGTCCGCCGGTCCTCATCTTCGCCATAAGTGTCAAATAAAATATTAATGGCAAACTAATTCAAAATCTATGGGTACAATGACTCCCATTTAGAGAAAAAAAAATTCATGAACGCATCAGTAGAGCTTAGAACATTTAATCCCAAAGCTAACCAAACATGGATACGATACAATTTCCGTTCTGATATTTTCTAATGGCATAAATCTGTTTTCTCATTACGTAAAAGACTTCACGTTTATTCCATCGGTTATATCGGACAAACAACGCTGAATATTTCAGTCAGCATTTTTCGAGTTAGTGACCATCACAACCACCCCACAAAGTTTTCTACAAATCTTAGTGCCAATTATTTTCTTTGTTCTAACCAGGGCAACTCCACGTTGTTTGTTGTTAGGCCTCTCGGCCAAACAACAAACAACGTGGAGTTGCCCTGGTTAGAAATAGATAGTTATGGAAGAAATACGTTATGTATAATACATTCTGTATCTTCCAGATTCATGAAGTCTTCATTTCCAACTAGATTGATATCAGTAAATGTAAGATCGGACAGAATCGGTTAAAATCCAAATTCGCTTGTATCAAATACTAATGACCTTTTTATTTCTCTCGACATAGCCCATGTTTGAGGAGTGCAGTAAACCGACATCATTTGCTCGGATTTCTCTGTCGTGTTTAATTTCTTAATTGTTGTGAGGAATGTTATGCATTGTTGTGAGGAGTGTTATGCTTTTACTTGTGAATAAACAAATCTTGAATCTTGAATCTTGAATCTTCATTAATCCCCAAATGATAACCGTGAAACCTGATTCTACATTTATCCGAATGTTTAAAGGGTAAACAAATGTCAGAATCAATTTGTTTTCGAATAACTGAGTGGACAATTCGATTCATTGTTGAATCCAAAAGTGTTCCTCTAGTACGAGAATTGAATCCGGTCACACCGTCTCGAATTTGTTGGGAGATTTGGATGCGTCGGTCTCTTTGAGCATTTCCGAGTTGTATTGGTGTTGAACTGCACAATGCATGAAGTGCAAAGTACGTATTATGAATAATATGAGTTCTCATTGCCTAAATATAATATCCACTTGTTTCGATTGTATCGCAGTGTGTGCGCATGGCAGACGACACGATTTAGCTTTGGATGATGCATTTTGTCTGATGTGATTTATCCATTCACGTAGAAATTAAGGTCAGCCGTCAGAGGGAAGTCATGTACATATGAATTGCATTGCATATTACATTTTACACTGCATCTAAAAATAAGGACTGAATGAACACGACAATGTAATAAAATATGTATTACTAGCCGACGAATTCAAATGCTTGTAATTCAGATCCCAGAAGAATTAAGAGGTATATTCACGTTTAGTGAGATGCCAATGCGGCAAGATGATATGTCACGGGTTACAAATCAAACCGGACAAGTCACATGACACCGCAGATTATTGAGTAATGTGATTATTGCAAGACGTTCTTACCCGACATGAAGTCGTAGAAATTAAAATTGGGTAGCTATTTTGGTATATTATGTAGACATTTTCCAAATCGCAAAGTTTTGGCCAATTCATATTTAGTAGTTTGATGGAGAAAGTAAAATCCCGGATTCGGGATTCAATTGAATATTAGGATACTTCGAAAGGTGGTTCAAGTAGCCGTTAGAAATCTGAGACAAATGGCCCGAATCAGAATCAGAATCCCGCAGAATTATTATCTAAGCCAGGACTGGTACTTATCACCAATAATATCAGCGTTTGTTTAGATCATTCCTCGAAAACAAAGAGATTATATAGATCTGGAGATTCCTATCCGTGCTCTTTGTACTCCCATTTTTATCCTTAATTTTTGCTACACTTCGAGGATCCGTGTCGAAGTTGAACTTAATGGCTAAAGCGTTTGTGCCTACCATATAATTCAGGTGCGTTAGCGCACATTACCCTAAACTAATTTTTATCAGAATTATGAATACCGTGCGATTTCAACAACCTTGAGTCAATGGAATCTTGTGATCAAATCTCAAATTCCGGTTAGCACAACTCTAGTCATGTAAAACTCTTTGATCAGAAACATCGGCTCCTGGCATTTTCATAGTCAATCCAATTAATTTACTGAAGTTTTTTCAGAGAACTCCAACTTAGGGAGCCTACATTTCATTACCGGAGTACCCACAGAGTGACAAATACGAACTACGAACTACGATAAAAATCGCATATTACAATTTCGGGTGAAATCGATTAAACATATTGGACTTCCACCACTTCCTTCATTTAATGCATTTACCGTAACAAAAACATAATGTTGACCGTCCATGAGTTCATAAATAATGAATGATGTGCTTAGTATCAAAGACATAGAAGTGGCATTATTTATTTGCCTGATTTGATGTTACTGTCGCTGTTAAAGTGTCTATCTAAAAACTATCATTTGGTTGATCTTGAATTTGGTGGTACATCGTGTCTCGTGTATTGTGGTATCGAATCCTACATTGATCCTCATTAGAGTAGTGGAGGAGATCCGATATTATTATTATTATTATTCATGTATTTCTTATTAACAGGGATGGATGGAGGAAAGAGTGCGGTCGTCGTCGTGTTTGAAATCCTGATTAAGAAGCACTTTTTGATTGATGGATTGAAGTGGAGCTCACGCCATGCAAATGTGTACCTCTTTTTCTTCATAATCTTTGGTATCGTCATATTCCTTTGATCGTGTACAAGTTTTATTTTAGGGCTTAAGAACGACTCCACCTCGTTCGTGTAGACGACCTACATCTTAAAATATTTTGACAATTTACACTCTCTTGCAAAGTTCCCAAGTTGGATTATAAATAATGATTCGACTTTCTTAAATGGCGTCGATAAGCTGACAATAGGTCAGTTTGAGAAAAAAATTGTTAGCGAAAATTGGCCGTAGACGGTAAAATTAAAAATTCGCAATAACGAGTTTAGTAAGACTTTTGGGACATTCTGCAAAGTCTGATTGAATTTCAAAGTGCATCCCAATCGAGCCCGGCCTCTTTCTATATATTTCTTTTAAACCGACCTTTTTCCTTTTCTAGATTTCAAACCGCTATAACTTTCTTTTCCGTTTTTAAAAGTTCGGATGATTGTTTTACAAGCGCATTCCTTGTAAGTATTATTAGCTGAAAAAACGTGCTAGAAAAAACGTGACAGAGGGCATTTCTTCATCCGATTCGAAGCAGATCCATTCAGAAAGTAGTCTGAAAAAAATGTCGAGCGTTTCAGGTGAGTGTGAAGTCTTTGCTCCGAACAGAGCCGTATCTGACCCAAAAATTACGGGTCCGATAAGACTGACATCCCATTCCGATGCACTTAGAATTGGAAAGTCTAACCAAAGACATTCCGATGCTGATATTTATTGTAAGTAATGGAAGAGCATACTATGATGAGATTTTGTTGAAAGTAATTCCTTACCATGGATAGTTTGGTAAGTACGTATTTATGTGATGGGTGGAATATTCATTTACCTCTTGCCAGCATAAATAATATTTCATGGAGTTTTTTGAAAATGTAAATGCTATATCTTCAGAGCAAAGAGCAGGTAACTCTTGGTTGGTTCGAAAATCCTTGGGAGAGATTATGGCTTCCCGAAGAAACGTCAGCTCTAATATCAAATAATTATACTTTGTTCAGAGAAGATGAGAAATCCATAGAAGGGGTGACTCCAAATTGATATTTTGGGAATATGGTTATGTACAGGGTGTCCATAGATTTCCAGAATTCTAAGATCTAATTGTGGCGCTTGTGTCTGGTACAATTTCTGTTAGCAATGTCGTTATAATCTTATTTCGTTCTTCCAATAAAATCATAAATTTTGGACAACAGTCGATTGGTACTTTATTAATTCCTATACAGAACCGAATGGGTCACTTAGGCAATATAAGGTGATCTTACGTGATGCATGTGGTATACTTATGTACAGTCTAGGCTCAAGAGATATGGGCCACCCTCTATTATTGGATTTGCGTGACACCAGTTGATCTTCATGAACAGGTCGGCCAGTTGGTCCTTCTAATTCACTCACGATGCTTTGTTTGGATGGTTTACAACTTTGTCTTAAAATTTCAGTATTCACACGCTGCTACAATGTGCAATACCCATAATATGTAATATTATTGTTTATGTTAGTCCACACTGCACCTTACTAATCTGTACAGAAACTTGATGGCATTGAATCCTCAAATAATTTGCATATCATTCCGTTACAACAGTCAAGAATAAATTAAGACGGTTGCAAATTTATTACATTTTACCTTACTTCACTTGTCTGCTTGCTGCCATAAGTGATGATAATAATAATCTCAATTTCACCACTCTCAATGCCGTTATAAATATTTTACTGTAAATTTTTAGGTTGAACTTTACGTACATTGTTCTAGACAGAACTTATTTCTTTTTGTGGTAATAATTCAATCCGATTTTTATGAATAAAGTTTCGAAGATTGCATGTATATTTCTTCAAATTCCGGAGCTCGAAAACTATAAACGATAATAGTTTTATAAAAATACAAGTATGGACTAAACCTGATTTTCTTTGAAAATGATCGGGTTCGACACTTGCATTCAACGACGACACTTTATCATTTCTCGATTCTGAATAAATTCTGAATATAATTTCAGTAATACACCTTAAATAGTCAATACCGAAAGTGCGTTCGACAACAAAGAATTGCATCATAACAAATTATATTTAGATTTTGCGTTATTCAAGTGTCAGCCAATTTAATTTTTTGTTCTTCTCCGTTTTACATTTATTAAGTGGAGGTTTTATCTCGGTGTACATAGGAGTATTTTAGGCTGTGGTAGTTTTCGATAAAATATATATATTTATAAATATGGACGTGACGATATTAGTTGTGATAAATTCCGTTCAAGTCATAATGTGTAAGTGTGTGTCGAATGTTTTATTGTATGATTTTGTGGAATTGAGAATCTATTATACATGAAATAAAGTTAATAAATAAGTTATCAATTTAGCAAAGGAAAAAAATACAATCTTTCGACGATATACTAATCCTGTCTATGCTGCTTTCCAATCAAATACAACAATGATACTTTGGTGCGAAATAGAGAAAAATCGAGAAGGACAAGTTTTTACATCGTTTATGTTACTTATCACTAGGTCTATCACACTGAATTATCTCAATTTTGCATAAATCCTTGTAATATAATCATCGCAAAACAAGGAAGTCTTATTTTAGCATTTATTAATGAATCACTCAGAATCTGAAATACATAAGCTTAATTGTATTAAAACGTGCTACGTATAATAATTTTATTAAATCATGAGCTATTCCTTAAAAATTATAAAACTGTTTGTAGAAATGAATAAAAATATAAAAGTATGTACTATATTTGTTGACATTTAACCCACCATTTCAGATTCGACTTTGAGCAATTTCTGTACGATGTATGCACTACCTTACTGGTAAAGGTAACTTCAAGATTACGAAACTTTTCTTTTCTTAATAAATAATCAACTTCAGTTTGTTTAATACCCTCAAAGACTTTGACACAAATAGTAACACAGCAAATATTTGCCATGTCAAGTGTGCCACACATTTCACTTTCAACGTGGACTTTAATAACAAGTTTGACTTATTTGTAATAGTTCTTAAAATGAGATTTGTAGTAATAAATAAATTATGAAATAATTTCCATTCATTCATTATTCAGACTTTAGAATTAGCAGTGTGACGGTTGCAGAACTGTCGATCTTGATATTTAGTAAACTTTAAGTTATGTAGGTGTACAATTTTGTATTAAACTCGAAATCAAAGTCTGTGCAGCTCAAGTCATGCCATGAGATATACATTCCGTTTCCTCTGCTGTGGAGAATTGCGTTCAAATTATGTACCAAATCCCTTATTGACCTCAAAAATTGAACAAAAGTGCTGACCGTGGTGACCACTAGGAAAGGTTCCTTGGTCGTACGATTGACATACTACCAAATCAGTTCACTATCATCGGCATCGGATGACGCATTATACGAGGGTAGTCCCATAATAGAGTGAAAATTGTGCTCCAACGCATTCCTAAAATTCCATAAAAATTCCTAAGCATTGCTCAAGAGATTAGAGGTTACTCAGAAATTTTTGTGGTTTTCGGCCTAGACGTTTTTGTGTAAATACGTTTTCCAGTTCAGATTTGGCCTTTGTCACGGGAAACACCAAACTTTTGTGATTTTCTGTTGGCAAATATTTATTTTTTATTATGAAAT
>JAQFYE010003467.1:0-15253 GCA_034694305.1 Protaphorura glebata
ATACCGTTTTTGTTTTAACCCGTTCTTGTTGGTTAATTCGTTGTATCTCTATTATTGTTTTCCTTTTTCTAAATATATATTATCTCAAGGAGTTTAAACAAAATTTGTAGTCAGGAGAGCGCAATAATTGGAAAGACCAAAAATGACAAAAATAACAACTGGTTTCCGTCTCCATTATAGAGATGGAAATTCCCCTGCTCTCCATGTTAGCCGTTTGTTGTTATTTTTGTATTATCGAGAGATATCTCATTTTGGACGATTTCTGTTTTTCCCTCGGAAGGGGTCTTCTGACTACAAATTTTGTTTAAACGCCTTGCAATGTCTAAATATTGAGGTAGAAGTGGGCATATAAATTCTGGGGAAAATGGGCTTTAAATTGTGAAATGAATTTTTTCTGGAGAAAGTTACTTTTCACCGAAGAAAGCACCTCCAGGTTTCGTTCTAAGTACATTTGAGTTTTCACAGGCGAAAGTGTTTCACTGAAGAGTGAACTTTCATTTGTGGCAGTACCTACGCTTTCATTTATAAATATTATAAATACGTTATATTATATTCGAATTTTAGACCCAGTGGCGTACCAGAGCTTATGACCAGTGAAGATTAGAATTATGAATGCTAATATCTCATGACTATTCGCAAATTTGCAGGGAAGCTATCGTTAACATTTGGTTGGACTTCAGCTGCAGAGGGAGTGTTGCTTCAGCTGAAGAAGAGTTTCACTCTGAGAGAGTACGGAGAGTAACCATTGCGACTATCTGGTTCAGTCTTACTCTTGTTATGGCCGTATTTTTACCAAACATAGGAAGCGTGATAAAATTACTAGGAAGTTTAGCTGCCGTTTTTATATTCATTTTCCCAGGTAAGAATGCATTAGCTACTGTTGCCGGAAGGGGATATTCTTTTTAGATAATGGTTCTAATTCCTTTTTTTGGATTTAGGAATGTGCCTTCTTAGAGTTTGCTTGAAAGAGGAGGATGCTCAAAACGAGTTATCACCGGGAAGTACTGAGAATAATAGGTCTGCCTACTTGTCTTGGCTGATCCCAAGTGCTGTGATATTCATTGGCATTGGTGCCTTTTTATTTGGATGTGTCTTAACGCAAGCGATTGTGTTTGATTTTATACAAGACAATGATGTTGATATTCCACTATGTACGCCAACGAAATCTGGCCACTTTTTTTTAACTTGACATAAAATATTAAAATTTAATCACTTATATATCACAATTAGAGTGAGTGTGTGTGTTCGAACTTATAACAAAATTTTAATTTTGTAGCGATATATCTGATCTAAAGCGTAATATATTATGTAATATTTTAATTGAAAAATCATTTAATTTGAGGACGCTATAGGTAGACAAAATTAATTGACACAGTCACATAGACAAGGGTCAGAGACGGTGCATCTAAAATATGGATTGTTACAATCCAACGGACAACTTTGTGACGGCTCAGGTAGAATTTCCGGACAGAATCGGCTATTGTCAAAGAACCCAAGAGTAGGTGTGGTAAATTTTCCTCTGTAGTAATCAAAATGATCGTCATAACAGGAGTCACCATGTTTTCCCGCTTCAATTGCGAGAAATTTCTCATCAGGTTCCACGCTCATAAGATTTATAATCCTTCCAGGACCAACGTTGAATCTGACCCCTCTCTTATTTCCATTGAAGACAAGGTGAATACGGTTGAAGTCCAATATCCGAAGGGACATGTAGCGATTCAATTTGAGAATTATACGCTGACCACCTCGAATCCATGTCCAACGTTGCGAACTAGTTTTATCAATTCCTTGCAATCGAAATCCACCAACTGAATTGTACTGGAGTCTATAACCAGTGATTTTTAATAAATGGAGTATTGTTAGTTTTCAGTATAAATTTGAGACAGTTTTCTTTTAAGGATATTTTCTTTTCCGAGTGCTTTCGCACGAAATACAATTCGTTCGGCAGAAATATGACTTACGAAGTTGCTCCATCAGAGTTGTAAACACATCCTTTACCACTGCAATCCAAATCAGCTAGAATTGCTTTGTCCATAAAGTAGAATTTGTCGTACGGATCTCGTATGATGAGTACACGATTCACTATTCAGACAACGGCCAATTAAAATTTTGAACCGTTGTATAATAGTTCGTACTTTAATTTTATTACCTGGATTTGGATTAGATATTGCAATTGCAAGTCCTCCGTGTGGATAAAATACTTCCCCAGAACCATTCTTGAAAGTAGCACAAAATATTCTTCCATTCGGATAATATCGAACGGCCAGCGGAGAACCTTTCGGCCATTTGAGCCTTTTAATTTTTGGAAACGGTATTTCAGACTATTTTTAAAATTTTGACTAATTTCAGAAAATGAAGTAAACATACCTGGGGAATATTTTCTCAATGTGAGCCAATATGTTTTCAGCAGGTGGTATTGCAACCCCTTTCATTGGTTTTTTGAAAAGATCTGAATCTAAATCCCAACATGTATTCAGATTTGGGAGTTCTATATCATTCGGGAAACTCTTTTGTATACGTTCCCGAAGTGTTATTTTATGAGATCGATGGTCAAGTTTTGGTGGGAAATAATAGTGTGCACATTCTTCCTCTTCTTCCACTGTGCCACCAGAAAGCATTCCTTCTGAATGTGCATTACGAAGAGCGTAACCTGATTTTCCACAATCAATCACTTTCCGTCCACAACGTTTGAATTTTGTGTCGTAATGAGACTTCCCTTCCGGATATCGGAATGCTCGTTTTAAATTCAGCGGTCTCTGGAATTTCAGTAAAGAAATTGCAGCCCTCGGTTGCGCCAACCTGCTCATCCTATCTTTATTGCTCTCATTGACAAATAGTCCTTCAATTTTGCGTGGTTTCTTCATTCTCGAGGTTGGTCGATAAATAGTCCTGTCAACTTTTCCGAGGACATTAAATTTTTTAAATTCTTTCCCAGAAGGCTTTTGGATTTCAGTACGTCTTTTCCCGCTTACTGCGTCTGTGCCACGAAGTCGACTCTTCGACAAAGCATCTTGACGTTGCTGAATTGTGTCCTGGGGAAAAAAACAAGAATTATAATATTTTGGCCGTTCAGCCGCGTCGAAAAAAACTACTTCTGTTTGAGCATACCTCAAACCGATTTTTTATTGGTGCAAGTCTGCCAGTATCTCCATCTGGGTATGATTCCAGTCTAGCACTCTTCCGTCTTTGTCTTACTGACAGCATGGGGAATGTTTCAACTGTTTCTTCAAAGTCAACATCGAAATCTATGTCTCCCTGTGGGTGACTATTTTTCAGAAGTTTTCTCTTATCATCCTCATACTTCAGTCTTTCAGCCTTTTGTTCACCCTTTTCTGAAACCTTTGCCCTAGCCTTTGCCAATTCCTGGGCTTTACGATTTGACCTTTTTACCAGTACTGTGAAGAAATATAAACTTAAATATTTCACTCAATGTATTATAATACGTTAACTTGACTATTTCGAGCAATAGCTGCTGCCGGCAGTGGCAATAGTGACCTCCCTTTGCCATGACTTTCTCTGCAGGGCTAGCGGAGAAAGTAGGGTGAAAGTACCGAACTTGTAGAAGTGTATTTGCACACTCGTTATTGGCTCTCAACCAGAAATCACAACTCCAAAAATTGTTCCTGTGACCACTTTAGTTATGCGACCACCTATCTCAAACGACCCACCACACACAAGTTGTGAATTATGCCCGCCCGGGTATACCACATGACCACTTTTTTTTCATACGAACCCGTTCCTAAAGGACTTGCCAAGACCGTCAGTGAGGGTAAGGTTACAATAAGGGTAAGGTTGAGAGGACAAACATATTTTTGCAACGGAAGCGTCTCCTCGTATAAAGTAAACGTCCAAATCAGTAGAATATTCAAGAATGTTGTGACTCAGACCTGCGCCACTTTCTCCAGTCAAAACGAAGCCCACTCTCACAGCATCTTTCCCGACTGCTGGGTCTTGACTTTTTCTTTGTAATTCGTCCGGAGCAATATCACGACTAGTTTTACTTTTCCCCGCCCCAGAACGAGCGCCAAGACTACCGGTTTCCGATTTTCTTGTGGATTTCCGCTGTCTACGTTTCTTCCCGTTGTCCTCATCACTCAAATCTTCGTCAGAGAATTCACCACCTGAAAGGTCGGAACCACGATTCTTCCTACTCCCACGCTTTCCTTTCTTCTTCCCTTTGGTCCCCTTCCGGAGTTCCCTTTCTTCCTTGGCCTTTGACCGATCCCGTTCCTTTTTTTCCTTCTTTTTCTGCTTTTTCGCCAACTCGACTTCCTTCTTCAGAAGTTCTTTCTCCTCTCGAGCTTTTGCCTTTTCCTATGAAAATAGGTATCGGTTGACATTAGTTTTGATACCATAACGTTAATTTAAAGTTACACAGGGGTGTTACCTTTTTGGCTTGCATTTCTTTAAATTCTTTCGTTCGCATTTTATGTTTTCGACTTTTATCGTCAAGCAGCGAATCCTCGCTTGCATTTTCACGATGAATTCTCTTGCCGTCTGCGCCCTTCTTATAGACAGGTTTTCCATCGACTAGTTTAATTATGCTCTTTCCAAACTTATCTAATTTCAGAATTGGTTTGCCATCTCTTCCTAGCTTTACAATAGGATTGCCTTCTGAGTCTACCTTTGGAACAGGTCGGCCCTTTTCATCGGTCTTGTAGATAATTCGGCCTTTAGAGTCGCGCTTAACACGCGGCTGACCGTTAGATCCCTTCCTGACAATTGGCTGACCATTGGAGTCCCTCTTGACAATCGGATTTCCTTGAGCATCACGCTTCAGTATGGCCAGGCCATCTTGTCCAAGCTTTATCTTGCCATTTTCATCCAGTTCATACTCATACTCGTATTCATACTCTGGTTCATATTCGTATTCGTACTCATATTCAACCTCATATTTTTCGATTTTTTTACGTCTCAGCCTTTCCCTTAGAGCAGCCATGGCAGCACTTTCTTTCACACCCTTCCCATCACTACATTCTTCCATTTCATCTTGTACCAATTCCAAATATGAATCTGTGTAGACGGGAATCCAACACTTTTTGTTACATGGGTCTACTTTCATTGGACGCTCTCTTGAGATCGTGAGTGCTGGGTAGAAAAATAAATCCTTCTTCACAAAATTTCTTCCGTACTTCATGCTGGAAAATTGAGAGAAATGTTACAAATTACTTTTACGTTACAGTCTACTTACGTATAAATGTACGTCAGAAGGTAGACTCTCATTTGTCAGGCACTATACATATTTTGTATACATAGATTGATGGAAATTGAATTAGTAAACAACTGTTTGTTTTTGCCGAGATAATTAATTCTGAACTGATTTTGGAAGGAAGCGCTGCCATTCTATAGCATAAGCTGAAATTCTGTTCTGGTCAACATTTGCATTTTTGGAAAATCGTAGTATTTAAAATTCTAAAAAAGTAGTTCAAAGTATGTTTAGCGCTGCTGGTGCAGTTCCAGTCAAATTGAATGGCGCAATAAATATGTTCCCATATAAAACTGAAATAGTTCATGGGAGACCGCTCAATCCGTATTATTCTGAGTATGTGATTTCTAAATGCTATATTTTACTGTATAATTAAGATTTAAGATCCCCCAAAAAACGCAGAAAACTATATTATGATGAATTTTGCGGGTTACCCGAGGAATCTCATTGTCAGTCAGAAGTAAACAAACCACGCTAAATTTTCTTACTCTGTTAACGTTGTCAGCTCTGTCTCCGTAGCTAGATTCGTTGGGATATATGTTTTTGTGACAGGATCGGCATAAATATCAGGAGAAGTCAATGGCCTTTCACACGGTCGATCGCATAGAATGTTGGCCACAACTCGGGCAAAATGACTGGCTGGTTTGACCCTTGGAGATGGAAGTCGTTTTTCCCAAGCTGCCTTCTCAATGGGTGGAGGATCAGTTTCCAAATTGTAATCCTTTATTTGTTGAGCCGTAAAAACCAAATCTTGAATAGCTTAATAGAACGACAAATATTTTGGATTATTTAAAAACAAAAGATAGGAACGGAAGGTAAATCCCTATTTGCTTTCGGTGTCTGTCGGATTTGCGAAAAATTTGCAAAAAATTCTTTAGTGATCGAGTTTAAGAACATTTTGAATCTAAAATCAACTGTGGTAACCGCCAAGACTCACTTTTAAAAGCTGATTCAGCCGATTACACATCATATTCTGTACGAAATTCTTAAATAATAAGAATGATAATAGTTTATTTGAAATGCTCCAATTAAAGCTAAAGATAGGGAGCCGTGCGGTAAAAGTTATGAAACTCCCTCAACTTGAGGGTATGCTAAGAGCCCTATCGCCACTTGCAATTAAAACTCCTCTATGAGTTCTGGTTTCTGGTGACACTGGCTGTTTATCCGCACAAAATATTTGACAGGAAACATTCAAGTATCTTCATATTGTACACTCTTACCACCAGCAGTACCACTCAGATTTCGTAATCCAGATATAAATGAACCCAGTTTTTGTAGACGAGCATAAATTGGCACACTATAATAGTTACGATGTTTACAGCCGATCATATAAAGTCGAATGAATTCCAATGCTTCTTTCTTCGTACTTGATTTGGAATTCCATTGTACCAGCCATTTTTCGGCCATTCCGACAAGGTAACCCAGGTTCTCGTACATTTCTGTATGTTGTATTATATTTTATTCTTGTCGATCTACTTGAATTACCGATATTATATATAGCTTGTACAACATTGAAAAACCTGTGGATTTGGGAGATAAAATGTGGTTCTACGGTAGAGGTGGTCTTGAGAGTTACAGGGGATATAATTAGGATGGCTTAAGATTGGGGGTTTGTAGCACAGTTCGGGTGGTCGAGAAGACAGGTTTCAATGTTTTACAGCTCGTTAGCACTAATCGTCTTACCAGGATCAGCTTGAAGGAGGAGACGGAAAATTTCTTCAATCTGAGCAGAGGCTTCAACTGGAAATACTTCCATGAGCGTTTTGCTAAAATCTGAAGATGAGTCAAAAATTATGAGGAAAAAATGGATGAGTAATTGTTCAAGTCGTGCCAGCCAATCCCAACTTGTGATTCCGACTTGAATGCCAACAGTTGTTTGAGGTCTTTCTTCAACGATGGACGTGTAAGAGTTTAATTGACGCTCGGACATCTCGTTACCCTGTTGAATCGCATTTGAATTGTTCGTATTTATTGGGTTATTTAGTATTCCTTTCATTCCTCCAACGTTCCGGTTTGAAAGTATTTGTCCCGGTACAGTTAACGGTCTCTGTGGTTCATAAGCAATTGTCTGTTGTTCATCTTCATCGTTATTATCGGCAAAGGACGTTTCACCCCATTGATGAGGTTTTGAAGAAATGTCATCCGAAGTAATGGAAAACCTTTCCGACTCCACAATGCGTGGTCGAACTAGAAAAATTAATATGATCGGATTAACATATCAGTACCAAGGTATCGATAATTAATGTCACATTGTTCTCTTTATTCACGATAAGTTGAGTAAGGCTTCGTATGTAGATTGCGCAATATCTAAGGTTTCATGATAATTGTTGGGTAAGAGTTCTAATATGTCTGGAGGATCAGCCATTCTTATAAAATCTTGACATTACAGTTGAACTCTGAGCCGTCATTCCTGGCCCTTATAATTTTTAAACCTGGACTGACTTATAGTCCGGATCTGAACATCGCTCAAGTGTAAAGACCAACTATTACCAAATACTAAATATGATTTTGTGTTCCGTCAAATCCTTCGCTATATCCAATCAAAATCTTGACGAAAGAAATTATTTTGAATTTTTTCAAAATTCTCTGTAATGCATCTAATGGACACCTCTCAACTAGTGCTCGCAACGGATCGGATCGGATCGGATCCTGGGCGGATCCGATCCGATCCGAGATCCAACAAACTCGGATCCGATCCGGATCCGAACCGATATCCTCGGATCGGATTGGATCTGGATCCGATCCGTTGCGAGCACTACTCTCAACGTTGACACGAATTGACAAACGCCGAAAACAGCATGCATTCTAATACACGATTTAAAAAATTTCAAAGGGGGGACCTCAGGATATTTTAATCTCGAAGATAGGGCAAAGAAACGGTACTTCATTCAAAAAGGCTGGTATGGTGGTTGTGAGCAACACTCCACATTTTGATTTAATTGTATTACTTACGTTTAATGTATTTTATAAAACTATTGTCTTACTTCCATCTTCATCTGAGGTGTGCCCGGGGGAAGATGACCAAATCAAATCGGCGTCCATCTCGTCGTCATCCGAGGCATCATCATCTGTTACGTCTACCGGCTCCTTAATACTCAAGACCCTCCCTTTCGAGGGTTGATGCTTTTCGGCCATATTTCATGAGACTAAAACTAATGAACTAAGACTAATCTAAAACGGCCACTAAAACAGCTATTAAAAATAGTAAAAATGGGCCTAAAACTTTTTATGTTACTACAAGTAAAAGTAATAATATTCGATGATCTATTCCATTTTTCAAAAAATCAATCTTGTTTATTAGCCTTCTGTAAATAATAATTTTCGAG
Organism: Protaphorura glebata; assembly: GCA_034694305.1. Classification (NCBI taxonomy): domain Eukaryota; kingdom Metazoa; phylum Arthropoda; class Collembola; order Poduromorpha; family Onychiuridae; genus Protaphorura; species Protaphorura glebata. Next base: position 8,533 of record JAQFYE010003467.1, read on the forward strand.
ATAGTGAGGAATGCACAGGCATCAATTTGATACTATGGCGATATAATTAACGTAAATTATTGCATCGACTTCGTCGCTGCAATTGTTTCGGTGTAGTTGGACGACACTTTGTGTTGCATTGTGCATTATTTGTCGAAACTGTATAAAAATGAGGGAAATTGATTTTAGAATCCTTCACTTCGAAAAACATTGACTGTAATTTTGTTTTTAATGCTTACAAGGTATGACGGCTTTAAGAACTGGAGCAGGGCAAGATGTCTTAGCTGGTTTGCATTTGGCATTTGGGTCTTCTTGTAGAATTATGGTTAATGCCACTGGAATTTGAGGCGGACATGATTTGCCAGATTTACCCTTCGGTGAAGCCTGTTGCTGTATTTTCGATAAATTGTATTGCTGAGAACTATTCTGATTTGCCGATGGCGCAGATGCCTTATCAGTCGGTTCGAGAGGTTGACCCGCCGGACCAGGTTTCAGCGGTTGTGAGGGTGGATTCCACTGTTGAGGTAGATTCTGCTGCTGCTTCCCAGATTGGGATGACATTGGAGGTTGCTGTGGAACGGGCGAAGAAAGACCAATTCCTTGAGGTTGTGCTGATTGGATCATTGGTTGTCCTTGACCTTGCAATTGTGGTGACCATTGTTGGTTTTGCTGAATTCTGAACTGTTGCTCGGCGGGACTCTGAGCACCATATTGTTGAGCTTGCTGCATTCTCATTTGGTTTTCTCCGGGACCCATGGGGCCAGATTGATGAACTTGTTGAGGTTGTATTTGCAAATCGATTGGCATTGGACCAAATTGCTGTTGCTGCTGTAATCGCATTTGTGACCCTGCGGGTTTGGGTCCATATTGAGACTGCTGCTGTAATTGCATCTGCGACCCGACGGGCATAGGTCCAAATCTCTGCACTTGTTGAGCTGGAATTTGAGATCCAGGGGTCATTGGTCGATATTGCTGGGGTTGTTGCATTGGGATTTGTGGACCAACCGACATTCCCCCAAATTGATGACCTTGTTGAAGTTGCATTTGCATACCACCCGGCATTGGTCCAAATTGCTGACCTTGTTGTAAACGCATTTGAGAATCACTGATCATTGGTTCGTACGGTTGACCTCGTTGCATTCCCATCTGTTGCTCTCCAAAACCCATTGACCCGTACTGTTGGACTGGTGGGGCCCACTCGTCCGGACGAAGTCCTCGTTGTGATTGCATATCCTGTAACAAGCGGCATTGTTGGGCCAGATTTTCAATTGACCCCATTTGTGGACTTTCTAAACTTGGAGATCCCCATTGTACTGGCTGTTGCTGACGCATTTCTTGCTCCAGTTGCATACGCCATTGGCGCTCTTGTTCGGTTAAGCTCAATTGTGGGCCACCTGACCTCATGTTGTTCCTCGTATCTTGTTGAAACATGGGATTATTTTGCATCGTTTGAGGACTCATTGGCAGCTGTTGTTGTAGCATTTGTTGTTGCAGTATACATTGTTGAATTTGTCGTTCTGCTTGCTGTTGTTGTTGAATTTGTTCTTGTTGCAGCTGCTTTTGCATTTGTTCTTGTTGTAGCTGCTGTTGCATTTGTTCTTGTTGTAGCTGTTGCTGCATTTGTCGTTCTTGTTGCTGTTGTTGTTGGGCCCATTGCGCTTGTTGTTGTTCCATTTGTGCCTGATTGTTGTTCATAGTCTGTTCCGTCATTTGTTTTTGACTATTGGTGCCTCTCACCATGTCTTGATTCATTGCTTGTTGTAAGTTTTGTTGGAACTGTTGTTGTTCAGCATTTTGGACTGATGAATTAGGCGCATTACGGGCTGGCATTAGTGGTTGCTGCTTTCTCCACATGTCTTGTATGATTCCCAACTGCTGCTCCAGTTCTTGAATCATCACTTGTTGTTGTTCAATGCATTTTGATTTTTTTGAACGTGCTCGTCGTCCATAAGGAGGTGGACTCATTCTGCATAGCTGTGGTGGTGGGCGGCACATAGGTTGTGGAGGCGGGTTACAAGGTGGTGGACTTGGTCTACAATTTTGTTGCCTTCGAGCTGGACGAGTAGCTGGAAATCTTGTTAAACAAGAAGGTCCGGATGACTCATTTAACCATGGTTGGCCACAATCTGGAAGTTGTGGACGACAATATCCAGGTTTCCCACACGTTGGTTGATAGAACATGCATTTGGAAGGTACTTCCGGCGGAAGTTGTTTAAATCTGTGCACTGGAGGACGCTTAGGTGGAGCTGGAACAACTGGTTTTGACTCAGTCGGCGGAAGTGGTTTTGATTTTGTTGGAATCAACGTCTTTGATGGTGTAGGTAAAATGGCTTTCGAAGGTGATGGTTGAATTGACGTCTTCGATTCTGTAGGCTTCTGCTCAGGTGGTGGTGGCACTTCGAATGGGGGGATTTGAATGGAAGCACGGTCCAACATTACCGATGGCTTCAGTTCAAAATCAAACGGCACCGGTTGAATGTTAGGTTCCGTTGAAATAGGTGGCGGAAATGGATTAGATGGTGTTATCGGTAACGGTGAGGGTATATTGAACAGATCGTTGTGATCTGGCTCCGGTTCTTGTTCAGGTTCCGGTTCTTCTTCGGGTTCTTCGGTTTCATCTGCTTCGCCTTCTTCATATTCGCCTTCTTCTTCTTCTTCGAATGGTCCCTCGCGTTCAGCTTCTGTGGGGAAATCATCGTATTGTTCGTCCATCAGTGGTTCTCCCTTGTCACTCGACTTCCTACCTTTGTCACTCGATTTTCTGCGGCGCCGCGGTTGGTGCGAGCCCTTGTCGTAAGACTTCCTTGTTTTCTTTACGCAATGACTCGGGCACTTTGTAATGCAATTCTGTGGATTGGGTTTCTTCGGAGGACAATTTCTGTTTCTTGAAGGCTGAGGTCTCTGCTTCGAAGGGGAACAGTTTTCAGTAGAAGCCGACGGTTGATAGTAATTCTCATCATTTGGTCCACAAATGTCCGAAGTTGAACAACCTATATCCCGAACCCTTCGAGCTATTAATTTAGTCGGACTAGTTTGTCGATGTCTTTGGACCGGTTGGGCATTATTCCATGTATTCTTTGGAACTCTATTTGGTGAGCATCGTTGTTCTGCTCCCATATTGCATTGTTGATCTTCATCGGCAACATGGCAATACGGCGATGCTTTTTTCTGCTCACAAAGTGTTGGTGGTGGTCGGTAACAAACAGGTTTAGGCGCGTGTTGAAATCCGGGTCTGTTGCACAAGGGTTCTCTGGGAGGTGCGGGTTTGTACCGGCAAGATTCTGGGATTTGACCACACTTTCTGTCCAGATCGAATAACTTCATTCCAGGAACTGAATAAAAAATGAAATATTATGAAGTGTTTCCTATTTTCTACTTTGGTCTAATTCATGTTACATCTTTCTCGTAATCGTTAACCAGATATACAAACATAGAAACATGTCTTGTTTTTCTGTCCACCAACCCGATCGATCTAATGTGTTGGTCGAATAGCAGAGCACAACCGTAGCTTATTATTTATGGCGGAACTTGGATTATTTCGTTATACTTTATGAAATCAAAAGTAATCACAGGAAGATTCAAGTAATTGTTAACTCGCTAATTCGATAATTAATGCATTATATTATGAATTTGAGCTAAATCTTCCGTACTTTTCATTATTCGATTAACGGTACAAGAAATCAATGAAATACGACCCTAGACTCTGGCGTGTACTCCTAACTTATTGAAATGAGTTTTAGGTCGGACATTTGTGGTAAAGAAAAAAAATCAATTACTGTTTAGTTCGCGGCGCTGGTCAAATCGAGTTATGGAGGGAACCGTTTGAAGTCCAAGTCCAACAACCCTCATCGGACAAGCGCTTTCCTCGACTCTTTTCGATCTTCCACCAGCACAATTTTGATTTGTGGGCGTGGGTGCTGCACACGTCCTTACCCCGCACTGTCGTCTTTTCACGCATGGAGGCTTCATTGGAATAGGACACTCCATGTAACGGTCAGTATTGCTTTAAGAAATTAAATCAATTAATATCTAAAGCTATTTCTTGTCGATTATTATCTATGAATAATTTGATATTTCACCATCTGTAAGCACCAGAACTGCCAATGGCTAAAGACACTTGCGAGCCTGAATCATCTACACCAGGAATGTGAGAGTAATTTTTCTGTTGTTCGTTATGAGACGGATGGGATTGGTCGTTTTGATCATTGTATCGACGATCTCGTCCATCGTCGTTGTTTTGATCATTGTATCGACGATCTCGTCTTTCATCATTGTTTTGATCATTGTATCGGCGATCTCGTCTATCATCGATGTTTTCATCATTACATCTACGATCTTGTCTGTCATGATTGTTTGGATCATCGTATCGCCGATCTCGTCTGTCATCGTTTTCATGATCATTGTATCGACGATCTCGTTTTCCATCATCATTTTGAGACTGATTATGCTGATTACGGCTTGAGGATTCTTGCTGCTGCGACGATTCTTCACGGCGTAACTCTCCATGTTGCTGTATCGAACCCTGTTTTTGTAGGGATTGTTGCGACTGTAGTGATCCGTGTCTTGGCCTTTGCCCTTGCTGTTGTAATGATTCTTCCGGATGCAACGATCCTTGCTTCTGTCGTGCTACAGGATGTTGCTGATTTGATTCTTGGTGTTGGATTGACTCTTGTTGTTTTAATGGTCCTTGCTGATGGAGTGATTCTTTTGGTTGTAACGATCTTCGTCGAGGTTCATTTCCCGGAGGGTGTTGTGATCCTGGTTGGACTGACCGCGGTGGTCCTGTTTGCCCGGGCATTATTGAAGGATGAATGTTGTGATTGTGTTTAATTGGTATGCTTTCTGTACCTTCTTTTCCGTTTCCCTTATTTGAATGAACCGGATTTGAATTACGTTTCTCCTGGTGTGATTTAGTTGCACCTCCTATTCCTATGACTGATTGTTCAGGATTTAAATGGCCTCCGGTAGCATTATGACTTTTTGGACTCTTGGCTCCACCTATTCCCATGACTGATTGTTGTGGTCCCATTTGTGACCCACCTACTCCCATGATTGATTGTTGTGGTCCCATTTTTGACCCACTTACTCCCATGATTGATTCTTGTGGTCCCATTTTTGACCCACCTACTCCCATGACTGATCGTTGCGGTCCCATTTGTGACCCACCAACTCCCATGACTGATTGTTGTGGTCCCATTTTTGACCCACCCACTCCCATGACGGATTGCTGTGGTCCCATTTTTGACCCACCTACTCCCATGACTGATCGTCCTGGACTTAAGGTTGACCCTTGTGGTACACTTGCCCCTGTAGGCATATGTGTATTTGTTGCGGGAGAATCCCTTTCTGGTAATGATGCACGTTTAGCTTCGAAACTACGCCGTGCAGTTTCATGGATCTCTCTTGAGTTTATTGTGAAATATTCAATGATCAATTCTGGGACTACATCATTCTTGGAGTCCGGGATATAATTTTGAGCCAATTCAGAGAATGTGAATGCGGGGGTGTCGTCCTCGGGTAATTGGTCTAAAGGAATCGGAATTGGGTAAATGTAAGGAGGAAATTCTTGTGAAGAATCTCTAAGAACAATCGGCGGGAGTAATTCAATGTCCTCATCGAAAGGGACTTCAGAGTCATACATTTTCAATGCTTGGTTCGTTCTTGTAGGTGTTAAAGTTGTTGGCGTCACGCTTGTTGGTGTTAAGCTCGTAGGTGTTAAACTTGTGGGTGTTAAACCTGTCGGTGTTAACTCCGGGTTCGTTCCTACCTCAGGCTGACCTTTACTTGTATAGGGATCTGAACGTTTTAAATTCTCTGGAGTGAGTTCTTTGTCTTGGATAGAATTTCGAAGTGGGGGTGGATGGATTATTTGCACTCTATCTGCAGGATCATCACAAGCACAACCGTAACAACCACAATCGTCTTGTGGTGGAGATTTTTCCTTCAATTCTTGACCTGTGACATCAGAATTAACCTCATTTGTCACAACTGCATTGTTTGGTTCTTCTGAAGACAATTCAGTGATCTCCGGACCACCACGATATTCTTGGCTTTGGTAGTTCTCTTGATTTGTATTGTAATTGTAATACGGAGAAACTGCGGGAAAGTTGTAGTCAGCTGGGCTTTGAAAAAATCTGAGATCTTGTTGCTGACCATAGTTTTCGAAATAGCGCTGGTCATATCCTACTGCCTCTTCGTCCTCTGTATCACTGTAGTAAGGATAATCTGCGCGCCGTCCGCGCAGAGGGGCGGGGTACGCATTAGGTCGACATGTCGCTCTCGGTGACGGTCTTTCGCAACTTCTGTTGTAATTACGACTACAAAGTCTGCCCGGATTACAATTTGGCTTTCGTGCTACAGACAAACAGGGACCCTTTTTCTTTGTCCGTGGTGGACATAGCTTTTGACCTGTAACAAACAAAATGTATACCTTACACACCAAATCTGCATCCTATATCAGTGCCTAAAGTTCTTAATCATTATCACCATTTTGTAAATAAAAGAAAATGTTCAATATTCTATGCTAAAACGACTCTTGTGCAACAATTTCATCCCGATAATAATAGTTCTTTATGACACTTCTTAACTGGCTACTTTGATAGTGGGCTGGTTCGATCGCTCAGCTATACATTGTAACTTCCTATAAAGAAAGGAGAGGGCACAAACCTGATTGAAAAATGTACGTCGTTGGAAATCGCCGGATCTTTCATGTTTTAGGTAGTGCCTGAATAACTTTTGTGAA